>JASDQU011403615.1:50444-60636 GCA_032191745.1 Picea mariana
AGACTATGATACGATTCCAAAGACCCAACTAAATATATTTGGTGGGTTATAATAGTTCCCTTTATAAAAAAAATGCACAATCATGGAGGGTTTCATCCTTGAGAACAAATTTTGAGTTAAAATATCATGTCTAAATTAGACTTTAATACATTGATTATAGTATTTCTATATTCTTGAAGTTGAGAAAGTTAGTTCAAATTTTAGGTAATAAGAATAAGAATCTTGAACCAACTCAGGTATGTGAATCTCTTGATGAAGATATTTAAAATGAATATATTCCATTCCATTCTCTTGTGAGAAATAGTACTTACAAGAGTCTGGTCAGTTAGTATCTACCTTGAGTTGTTGAATGACACATAAAGGTAGTAGTTGAGTAAGGTTTGATCAACAACAATAGTGCATATTAACAAATGGGGTTTGTAAGGATATGGAGGTGTGGTAGAACATAATTGGTAGCATCGACATATGAGCTCATTAGTATATGTGTTTTGATTCCCATCATGGATGGCTTGTGATTAATATAACGCAGCTGTCCTAAGATCATATATGTGTAGTCTAAAGATCATATATGTGTAGTCTAGTAGAATTGCATCACAATCTATTGTGTTAATGGAATGTTCAATGGAAAAGGCAATTTTGTGGTATTGTGTGATGAGGATAGAGGTGCCCTAAATGTTGACCCATCCTAGATGGTAGGGTTGAGGATGGGGTATAAAAATAATATGAAGTTCATAAACTAGCTCATGGGATATGAGATTTCATTCACAACCATCATCAATAATCAATTGGGATAGGTATTGTTTGATTTGGCAATTTTGATGGTAGAGAGAGGAGTTAGTGGTTAGGAAAGAGTTGGTCATTGAGGTAAGAATTTTATAAYGATTGAAGGGGTTGTCTAAATCAAGCAAATCTAGTTTTGGTGGTGAAGGTTTGGCTATGGTTGTAGCAAGTAAACATAAAGTCATGGAGATCTTGCAAGGAATGAAAATCCATGATATCATGTGTGAAGGTATGGTGAAAAATACGAAATTTAGGGTTATGTGGGGTGATGAAAAAGGGTTGAGTGCAAGAAAAAAACCAATAGGTTTAGTAGACTGCTAGAAAGGGTGTTTGCAGACATTGCACTTTTCCACAAAAATAATCCTCATTAAGAGTAATTTTAGTAAATAAGAGCACAACATGTCATATAGAAGGTAGTAAACCAAAATTAAATTTGATAGAACCACAACAATGTTGGCCTGGGTCTGATTGTGTAATCTCTCACTAATATTTTGGCATGACCAAAACTTAATTACAATTAAAATCTCCCTTGGTTAGTACATTGATAGGGTGGATCCAAAGATGGCATAACACTCATGTGTTCACATCTATATGGAATTTGACTTGGAGAAGCGGATCTCTGAAGTGATTCAACTCAATTTGGAAGGGTTGATCTACATACAAGTTCTTAATTATAACAAATTTCAATCAAACTGCAATGATCCATGCCATGATTATGGAAATTTAACTAAGGATTGCAAAAAGAAATAATCGACTCAAAATCCTCCAATGCAACAAGCATAACAATTCCCTACTCCACCTAAAAATTCCAATCAAATAAAAGGACCTCACCTCCCAACAATAATCTATATTTTCCCCTTGCATTAGCAAGAAAAAAATTAAAATTTTCGGAACTTCCCCCATGTCAAAAGAAAGTAGTTTTTCATTTTTTTTTTCTATAGATGCTTCTCCTCACAACTCGTCATTGTAAGAGTTTGTGCCATTAACAAAGACCCCTTTCTCAAATTCATCCAAGGATGTAATCCACCAAGTCTTGGAATCTCTACCAAATCTTACTTAAAATCATTAACTCATTAAGGTTTGAGTTCAGGTTCTCACTAGGAACAAATCCCAACCTACCTAAGAACAAGAGGTGGAAGATCAGTTAAAACTACATCCCACTGATGTCTTCCATAAGATTTTGCAAACATGTAGCCCCTATCTCATTTTTGTAAAATACAAGATTATAATCATGACACCTATAAAAGTGTATACTCAACTACACACCTCCATTGCTACCTAGACCCTCCTTTCAAGGTAGATCCACTATCAAGTCCATTGATTACACCCCAATGATAGAGCTAGATAAATCATATAGAATTTTCAAGGGTGGAAAGACAATAAATGAGCATCATTGAAGATCAATCAATGTATTACATGACTGCGTTGTTAATAACTCACAAAAATAGGTCATGTATAGAATCATTCCATTGACACAAATACCACATGATCATCCAGAGTCTCACAAAGTAGAGAAACCTAGGAGGAAGAATAATTAAAAATTAGAGGCAAATCACTCTCGATTATGTTTGCATAAGCCTTCCGAAGTTAGATGATAGTAAAGAAAGCATGCCATGACTAATTGAGTGTTGAATATCTCAACTACCACCAGTGTAATGAAGTTTGCATCATGGAATGTTGTATGAAATCTATGCAGGCACTAAGACAAGGAACAAATTGTGAAGGTTGAATGTGAAATCGGTTAGGATGTGTGAACCATGGCTAGAGATGAATCATAGTAGGAAACACATCACCTAAGTGAGATAAAGTAATGATGATATGGTCTAGATTTGGAATAAATTACTTCAAAACATCATTTTTTGAGTGTATAAGATCTTTCTTATGTCTAGGAGTGTGCAGTATTGCATGCTATCCCTCATATTCTACTTCAATAAATTGTTGAGTGGCTCTAGTGTTGGTGGAGTGGTTATCAAAATTTGGTAGAACCAGGCATATTGGTTGTGACCTATGGAATTGAGCACTAGTGTGCAATTGAAATGAAAGTTAATACCTTGGTTTCCAGGTGAGGGATCAGAGATATGGGAAGAATGGTAGTTTGGTCACTAGGTTCACAAATGTTGCGGGTATGATAATTTGGTGGTTCAATACTAGCAGTTGCATTGAATATATGTGAATATGGTTGATTTTTTTGAGTATTCTACCATGGAAAACTTTTCCCCTGATAATATTAAGTAAAATCTATGACAGGTTCAACAATGTATCATCCATGTTGTTTACATAAAAATTAGGGTTGATAGATAAACATGGCCTCTGTCCATTTGATATTTTTGTTAATTTTTTCATAAACCCTATATAATTTATTGTATACTATAAAAGAGTTTGATTTTCATCTACTGGAATGGGAATGTTTTTTTTTAATAGAAACGGTTGGGATTTTATATTAAAAAAGAAAATTTAACTTCCCCAGATTACATAAAGTAGAGTACTGGAATCTCTATTCTTCACCTAGAAAACTGTCTGTCTGTTGTATACTAATTATGTTGGTGAAACCAATCCAAAAGGAACTACTAATTTGCCATGTAAAAATGGCTACATAAGTAAACAAAATTAGCAAAAATTTGCAATTCATCAAAAACCTGTCTAAAACTTTTGGAAAGCTGGTGGGTCCTCCTGGAGGTTTGCTGGATATGCTACTGGATTAGTAAATGGGTGATAAATTCCTTGTCTTGGGTTAGACCAGACTAGAACCATCGCTAGAGCAGGAGGTACCAGAGGGTGATCGTTGCTTGCTACTGAGTGGAAGGTTGAGGGTAGCCTTAACCCTACTGAATCATTGGAATTCACTGGATGTTGAAGACGATTTAACAGGTTTACCATTTGCTGTGCCATTTCTCCAATTTTCCTAGTATTCCTGTTGATCCCAAAGAGTGCAATTGCAATCTATTGATTATGCCTGAGTTCTTGCCAATGTAATTGACCCTACAAATTGGCTACTTCATCCCGCAACCCCTGGTTTTCCCTTTGGAATTCACTGAGAAGAGAGTCTATTCGTTATTTCGTGCACCTGACATCCAAACAGGGAGTGCGGAAGTTCTCCTTCAATTCCTCTGAGACGTAGGACGGGAAAGTGCAAGGGGCTCTGGATCTTTGCCACATGATGGGAGGGCACATAAGCGAGCTATCCTAGACTTCGTTGTAGAAATGAAAAATGTAATCGGAGAGGGGACAACTCGTTAACCATATTTGTGGGAGAGGGAGCGTCTGCACACACTTGATGGAAGAGGGAACAAGAATTACCCACGAGCTGACGAGAATTCGCACAGAGAAGAGCAGGTGAAGTGACGCCATGGAAGCTGGGAGGGGCATCATAGAGTACAATAGAAGCGTCGAGGAGTTAAGAAGAGGGACGATAAGTGGAGTAGATGGAACGGGGAGGAAGAGGGGAGGCATGTGGTAGTGAGGACAGGGCCACGTGATGAGGGGGGGGGGAAGGGGAAGGAGGACTTAAATTTGGAGGACATGTGGATGGGATTTGATCCACTTATGTGTGCACTGGTCACAATATTATTTAATATAATATCTATGGGTGCAACCACAAGTTCGACCACTACCTCAAGGTTCCTCCATGGCTTCAGGTTAGGCCCTCACCGGAATTGAACCTTGCCCAATGGTGAAAAACTCCTCACTTTTCACCATTGGATCCAACCCCTTTGGGCTATTGGAATGGGAATGTTATGAATAACACTTTATTAAAAAACTGTTGAAGCATGCACGATACTATGTAATGCATAGGCATTTCAATCCTCGTGTATTCATGAAAACATTCTATTTGAGATATTTTGTTATTCACAAAATAAGCTAAATCCATATAAGTTGTCCCTTGTAGTAGGTTGTCAAATATTTTTCAGTTGCATTCTATTTTGGAATTTGAATGCACCTCTTTTATGTATAATGAAG
Source organism: Picea mariana (assembly GCA_032191745.1). Taxonomy (NCBI): domain Eukaryota; kingdom Viridiplantae; phylum Streptophyta; class Pinopsida; order Pinales; family Pinaceae; genus Picea; species Picea mariana. The sequence continues at coordinate 55,182 of JASDQU011403615.1, forward strand.
GTTGTATATGGATGAAGATAATGCCAAACTCTTAATGTGTTGTTATGGTGGGATGAATTGATTTGTTTGAATACACACATAGCTCAAATTTTAATGATATATCCCATGATTTGAAGATAGGCATACGTTTGAGTTTGTTTAGCATCAACTTTTCCTTCAACATGTTTATAGTATTGTAGGCTTGACTTTGAGTGCCTGCAACCAAGTTTTATGAATGGAGATTTTTGTAACGAAATGGAAGATGGATTATTTCAAACCCACAGTTGTGATTGTTTCATGAAAGGGAAAGAGATGAAAGGAGTAATGGTGAATGAACTAGGCTGAAATTATACATGTAAATTATCTTCTTGCACATCTCTTTCCCTCATACTACCATCATATTTCTTTGCTCATATTCTATTGTTTGATCCCAAGCTAATTTTGACTTGTGGCCCTATTTTCCCTAACTTATTAGATGATAATGGATTTGATTGGTGTACTAAAAGTTATTGTCATTGTTGTGTAACAAGATCCAGAGGAGGCCATGGAAAGAGGACGTGGATGACATAGAACTACTAAATCACAGAGAGGAAAGTGGGTGGAAGAGGATATGCCAACATAGTCTACAGATACAATAAAGGTAAGAAGACAAAGGATGTCTCTTTCCCTCATACTACCATAATATTTCTTTGCTCATGTTCTGTTGTTTGATCCCAAGCTAATTTTGACTTGTGGTCCTATTTTCTCTCACTTATTAGATAATAATGGATTTGATTGGTGTACTAAAAGTTATTGTCATTGTTGTGTAACAAGATCCAGAGGAGGCCATGTAAAGAGGACATGGACGACATAGAACTACTAAATCACATAGAGGAAAGTGGGTGGAAGAGGATATGACGACATAATCTACAGATACAATAAAGGTAAGAAGACAAAGCAACCTCAACCAAAGGAGGAAGGTCTTTATGAATTCACAAATGCTACAACATAGATGAGATAAAGCCATTTTTTTCCATGAGGCCTTTGAGGTCAAACTTTTGGATGAAAATGCACAAGAATGGTGATTAAATGTGATTCTATGATCAAGGGAAAATTTTGAAAATTAGGATGGCCATGTGGGATAGGGATGTTGGATACTTTTCTTGTTGAAATTTTGGCTAGATGTATATACCTAGGGTAGTAAAATTGTTTTTTTTTCAACTCCAAAACATGATATCAATATGTCAAATATATGACTAAGGTGAGGTTTTCTGTTGGATAGCATATTCATTGAAATGATATAATTGGTGTACTAAACATTATAGACTATGTTGTGTATTACAGGAGCCATATGAGGCCATGGAAACATGTCGTGTCATATCAAACGAGGACACAACGGATGATGTGTGACATCAAGTACTCAAATTTTGACTTAACTTAGGAAAAATTGATCTGATGGCATTTTGTGATACATCCATCTTTTTTCACAATATTATTAAAATTTATAGTGTATTATCCAATCTTGACATAAATTAATGCATGTTGTTGATTATTTTAGATGGATATTGGAGAAAATGTAGATCCTGAGCATTCATCTATCAAAAGGAAAAGATATGTACGTGGACATGGACCTAAAACTGTTAAATCATGTAGAAGACAATGGGTGGAAAAGGATATGACAATGGATCCTGCAGACACAACAAATGATTGCATTGAACAAGAGGTTGGTCAAGACTATAGTACATGGAATGAATACTTTCGGAAAGTTGTTGTTTGTGGATGTTATGTATGTCCTGGAAAGAAACAATTCAAACAAGGGATTGCATAAATACTTTACATAGATGATGATATTACAGTGGTTAGTATGCCTCCTACAATCAATTCAAATCCAATGGGAATTGTGGTAAGGAATTTTCCAATTTGATATAAAAAATATGTATACTTCTTTTAAACATTGTTTTATATTATTTAAATAATTGATTTTTTTCCTTAATGAATACTTGTAGGATAAAATTCTTGGTTTAAAGTTTCCTGGAGCATTGACTTCTAGCATAGAGGGAAATGATCATTTTTCAGACGATACATCTAACAAAAATATGTGCACATATACCAGCTCCGAAGATGGGGATTTGATGAAAACAAGTAACAGAACAAGAACCACTTTAAAGATGCATAATTTCTTCAAGATAAGGGGAAGGTGGACTACATACCCTATGAGAATGAATGTGATGGAGATGATGACTTTCCCCTGAGTTTGAGACCAAGTTACAAAGAGATGTTTGGTCATAGACTATAATGCGCTTGACCTAATGATCAACAACTACCTAGAGTGTATGAGGTGTTTCAATTTTGGGGATACAACTACATGATACGACCCTCCAATATTCACGGAGCAAATATTGGCCTCTTTATTGTCCAAAATGTCCATGTGGGATATAAACATAGAAACAATTCACAACAAACCACTAGGAGATTAATGCCATATTATGGTCCGTCATATTACAATGGTGAATGGAGAAGGCTAACATAATATAAACCTAGCATGTCAACATATGGTCTAAATTCAAATATGTATACACATCGTCTCTAATTGGAAAGTGGAAAATAAATGAATAGAGGTAATCTTATGTATATAGATGGACGTTCATACACACACAAAAATATTGCAGGTTTTATAAATAGTAGTAAGGGAAGGGACCCTATTGTAATAACAAATTGTCAATTTGTTGAAGTTATAAATAATAAAGATGGAGATATGGAAAGAGAGATTGTTAGATTGATAATGGTTGAGGCCTATTATGGAACTTAAAATTGGGGATAAGTTATTGATTAATTACCCCTTCTTAAAACACACTCCTGTGCGAAAGAAAATGGAAGAACAAGGTCTCCCTAAGGATGTTCTTAAGGGAACAAAACCAAAGAATAATCAATGAGTGTGGATTGACATTTTATAAACTATGTTGTAAAAATTGTGTTTTATTTTAAATTATTGTATAAAAAAAGTAGTCTATAAAAAATGTTTCGTTATTCAATTGATGTATATATGTTCATACATTCATTATTTTTATTGGTTAATACATATTTGATTACATTTATTTGAAATTGATACAATTATGATTTATCCAATTGTTGCCAAACATTAAATAATGCTAATGTTTGTTGATAGGTAGAATATATTGACAATACACCCACTGATACCCAAGATCAAATTGGGTTATTAATATTTGGACGGGATGATCCAAACCATACATTGATGACATTAACATACATTGATGACATGCCATATAGCTTTAATGATGATGATGATAGTGAAAATGCAGTGCATGAAGAAGGATTTAATAAAATTCTTATAGGTTTCTTTGGGGATGGAAACAATGATGACGATAATGATCATATGGTTGACAGTAATGATGATAGCATGGGTAATTACCACCAACGTAATCTTGATGATAACAATATGAAAGACTCAATCAAGTAAGCTGCAAAGACACCCGTGTTCAAATCGGGTGAAAGTAGAACCTCAAAACTTGCATGCAGATTGATATGATTAGAAATCAAGCCACTATTTGGTTGGTCAGAAAAATGATTCACTACATTACGGAAGTGAGTTGAAATGCATTTCTTACTTTGCATTGTCAATTGGTGTACGTAATTCGTAAACATTCATCGAATTCGTTTATATTTCTTTAAGGGGATTTTAAAACCATATATTGTATATAAACAATCCTAGTATAGATTGACATATCAAACATGTTCATCATAAGTCAAACATTCAATTGATTTAATCTCTTGCAATCTTACATGGAACTTAAAACTAAAATATTTCCTGAAGAGAATGTGTTTCCATCAACTTGCAGAGAAGCACGTCAGTTGTTGGTTGAGTTGGGGATTGAATATAAGCAAATTCATTCATGTAAAAATGATTTCATTTTATACAGAGATGAATATAAAAACAAGGTAGAATGCCTTGTATGCAAACAAAAGAGATATCTTACAAATGTACAAGGTACTACAGTTCCAAAGAAGGTTTTACGCCACATTCCAATTATACCTAGACTTCAACAAATGTTTTGTCACAAGTCACTTGCACAATTGATGGAATGACATGCAAAGAACAAGAGTAAAGATGGATTCATGCGAATTCTGGCTGACTCCAAAGCAATGAAACACATAGAGGAAAAATGGCCAAGTAAATTCAAATATGAACCATGTAGTATTAGCTTTGGTCTTGCAATTGATGGAGTGTGCCCATTCTCTTTCCTAATCTCAAATTATAGTGTTTGGCCAGTCGGATTGATAGTATACAATATTCCCCCATGGACGAGTGTTAGAAAGTAGCACCTTATGCTGACTCTCATTGTTCAAGGAAAACATCAAGTTAAAAACATGGATGTTTATATTGCACCTTTTATTGATGAGATGCAACTGCTATGGAAAGGAATAAGTATGTATGGAATATCATGTTCTCCATCAAATAGGTCCTTCATGTTGTACGATGTGCTATGTTGGACTATTCATGATTTCCTAGGACTTGGTGCCTATTCTGGTAAGATAAAATATTTACATATTCACACTCATAATTTATTTTCATCCCAATTTTCATAATTACGTTTATACTATTATTTTGATGCTATTAACATTACTTATTGAATTACAGGGCTTCAAACAAAGGGGATATTTGCATGTCTAATATGTGCAAATCAAATTCAAGGGTGGTATTCTAAATATCTACATAAATTTATTTACACAAACAATAGGGTTTTTCTACCACCAGATCAAAAGTTTAGAAATCGTCTGAAGAATCAATCTGATGGAAAAGTTGAAAATAGAGGCCCTCCCATGATTATCGGTCCAGGTGATTGGCTTAAGAAGTACGAAGATGTTGAATTGGAAGCTTGGGAGGATTTTTTTGACTAGGGTGATTCAATTGAAGAACTAGAACAAGTTGTAGTTAATATGCCAGAAGGAATGAAAAGGAAATCCATATTTTATGAGCTCCCTTACTAGAAGGATCTATTAATATCTCACCTATTAGATCCTATGCACATCTTCAAAAATGTCCTAGATTCTAGATTTCGACATATATTAGGCAAAGAGAAGGACACCTTTTCTTCGAGGAGATATATTGCTCTTTCGCATACCAAAATTGATAGAAGACATGTGTGGCCAAATAGGGAAAATGAAACATATGTTGAAGCTCCATGGATTTTGAAAAAAAGAGGGCTAGACCAACTAAAAAATGTCATCCATTCAATAAGGACACCTACTGGCTATGGGTCATTATTGGATTTTTTTTTTACAATTGATGGACATATCACAAGATTTAAAATACGTGATTTTCATAATTTTATGAAGGTATTATATATCATCATTTAAGTTTTACTGGTAACATTGAGTAAGTACTAAATATATTTTGATATTATGTTGTGTAAGAAAAATTACTAATGACCTTTGATAAATGTGTTTGATAACATATCATGCCATTGGAAATTAGGGG
>JASDQU011403618.1:26560-41187 GCA_032191745.1 Picea mariana
ACCTCAGGGGGGGTCCGACATACCACTTACCTCTCCAAAATTGCCCTTCCCCAAAAACTCAAAACCACCATTTTTGTCATTTTTAATAGTCTTTTTCCGAGAAGGATTCTAGGCAAACGAAAATGAATTTTGAAAAACCGAGAGAGGTTTTTCTCCGTCTTGGGCTGAAGAAAAAAAACCTCTCTCATTTTTTTCACCTGTGCCACCATTTGGGAGAATAGAATCTATCTTTCAGACTCATTTTTTAGGTTTCCGGATTTTCTTGTTTCAATCCTGATTTTGCAGGAGATGTTTCGGCGAGATGGAGGCAAATTTGGAGAAACCAAAGGAGTTTTTTGTCTAGCACATGCCCATATAAAATAAACTCCTTCATTTTTTTCCCAGGTGTGAGCATTGAAAAGAAACATATGTTTGAGTGTACCCCTATTCTCAGCAGATTCAACCTAGTTTTCAGTTCAGATCTTTTTGGGATCGACTTGCTATTTTCGGTTAGGAGGATTGAATTCGATCTCCTGAGACTAAGAATTGTATTTTATTTATATCCATGTTTTTAATAGAGCACGGGTTGGACCCTGATGGATGTAAAAGCCTCTTAGGCCCTCCTGGACCTGACTATACCTTTGGATGTAAATCCTACATAGGGATGTTATTGAATAAATTACAGCAACACAGTGCCGCATGACAAGATTCTTGTGTCAAATCCACTGGTGAATTTTTCCTCTATAATTTTGTCTCCCTCTGTAACTCCATTTTGTATGCTGCAATCTTAAATATTCTAAGAAGCAATAGGGCAGAACTTGTTGAGAAATACACTCTATCACTTGTCTTGGGATATTTTCTATGTTTTCCACTGAAATTTGAATTCATAATTCTTCATTGCTCTGTATTTAATTTAACTTCTCGATCTTCTCCTCTCCACCATACATCAAGCCTATGAAGATCCGATGATTTTCCTAACTTTCCTTACATTAATGGCCTGTCAAATCTGTCTTATTTGATGCTAGTTGTGACTCCATTACCTAATGGACCTTTTTTCTCCTATTCTAGCTAATCATTTAAAAAATCCAAACTTTGAACCCATTAGCTAGCATAATATCTATTTAAACAATTCTATATCACACAGAGAGATCCCTCTTTGAGTCTTGGAGGGCTAGATCCAAGACTCGAAGTGGTTTTGACGTTGCCTCTGTGACTGCCTCCACATCCTTTGGCAAATTACAGAGTGATAACAGAATGGTGACCATACTGGGGAACTTTCCCCAGTAGTACACTTCAAAGTTCCAAATCTGATCATTGATGGTGGATAGTGACCAAACAAAAGAAGGCTGAGATCATTCACCTAGCGACTCCAATCTCCAGATCAGTTCCAATTCGAAGACTCCACTGGAGGAAGAACTTGAAGCATGACCAAGCAGCCTAGAAAGAGCAGTTATTCAAGTCCTAATTGTATTCAATATGTTATAGGATTTTTCTGTAATTATCTTCTCTCTTATTTCGATCTTGGTCAAGAGTACAATGTTGAAGTTTACATTGATCATTTGAAAATTGATGACCTTCCAGAGACTAAGCCCCAAATTGTGGATCATGTACATACTCATATACCTGTGCACATCCCAAATGCACCTGTAGAAATCCTAGTGAGACATAAGCCTTCTACTTTATCTCCTACTCTTGCTAAACCTCCAGATGGTTATAAGCCTCTTTCTTCACCTCTTGTACCTGCAAAAAACCCAGACAGATAAAAGCCCCTAGATTTTCCTCCTATCCTCCATGACCTGGAAAATTACACCAATAATATGCCCAAGTTTGATGGAGAGAATGCCAATATTACTGCTGAAAAACACATCTAGAGGTTTGAAGATTTCCTTGACCTTTATGAGGTTGAAGCTGGCGATGTATATATAAGGATTTTTTCCCTGTCTTTGCAAGGCAAAGTTAAGAAATGGTTTAAAAATCTCCCATCTGCAAGCATTAACAATTTCCATCAGTTTGTGCAAGTTTTCCTAGATCGATGGGTGATCATGAGAAATGTCTTTCTCATCCTAGAAGAGTATGGCCATTTGAAAAGAAAGCCAGGGGAAACAGTACAACAGTTTTCAGCAAGGTTCAATAAGGTATATCATGCAATGCCTGTTGATATAAGGCCACCCCCAGGATCAACTCACTTGCATTTCCCAGATGCCTTCAATCCTGACATGGCATTCCAATTAAGAGAAAGGAACATTGCAACTCTCGACGAAATGCAGAACATTGCAGTTGATGTGGAGGCCAACTTGTTGATCAAAAGGTCAAAGGTAAAGAACAAAGAAAAGGAGCAGCTAAAATCTTCAGAAGCTGAACTGGACATTCTGGCTAGCACCATGGAAGAGATGATGTAGAAGATTAGCATAAGAGAAAAAATTGAAGTTCAAAGACATCATGTTCCATTAATTTCAGAGAAAGAAAAGGTCATTGTTCCCAAACATTTTGCAACTCACCCTTGGTACCATGGTTTGGATAATGATTCTTTCATGTATTCAATTCACAACGTAGTCAAAGATGAAGCTCCATCTCAACTTGCAGAGGAACAACCAGTTGATATGATGTGCATGTTTGATGACATTCCTTACTTGGATAATCTACCCAAGTGTGATCAGTATGATGATGATCATGAGGCTGAAATAGATGTGGACTGTTCAAAGCAATCATCGTCATGTCATTGGTAGGAAGAAGATCAGTTACAACTCAACTATGACAATCAACCTTTGCACAACAATCATGACAGCGATGAGGAAAATGCAGAAAATTTCAGAGTAAGGGAAAAATCTTTTCCCTTGTGTTTCTCATCTTTTCAATTTCTGAAAAGAAACTCTAAGCAAGTTGTAAATAGTGAAGACAAAAAAAAATTTGATGAGTTAGTAAAGGATGTCATTGATGAGATGGGACTTGTTTTAGACCCAAAATCACAGTCACTAATTTCCCTTGATTTTCAAAGTCGAGATGGAAGTCGAGAGCTCGAAACAAGATTTGAATCAATGGAATGTAATTTTGTACCATTAGATTATATTTCATTTCAAATATTGAGGGAGACTCTTGGACAAAGTTTGAAGGATAAATACATAGAAAGCCAGAAACTGTCATTTGAATCAATGAAGCAATCTTGTCAATCCTTTCAGGATCCCATAGCAGCAATTTTAGATGATATGTGTAGTCAAGAGCCTGTTTTGACATTTAGTTATGGGATGAAAAGATGTTATGATATTGACATGATCAGGCAATCATCTTCATGGTCTTTTTCAGTAGAAGTCTCATTACAAAGCCCACCAGAACATTTGCATCCATATCAGGAATTTTTTGAGGATCCAGAAAGCATAAATATAGTACCAAATCATGAGGTTGAATTGGTTGAATTTGAACATCAGGAGATAGGTCATGTTTATCATGATCCTCTAGCTATCTATATGGAGTTTTTCTTTTCAGAATACCCATTGATTCCGAAAGTCTCTGGAATTGTCCACAGACGCAAGGCTTTGTGTTGTACAGATCGGGATGGAAATCAGTATGTGTTTCCCATGCAAGTTCTATTTCTGATATTGTTTGAAAACATTGAAAGAGAAGAGTTGTTAGAGCAGTTGCTCGACTAGTTGCACTGGCACTATTGTATCATTTATAATAACCAAATTATCAGTAGTGGAGGGTAGGTAGCAGTTTTGAATAAGCTCAACAGTCCAAGCATCTCTTTTTCAGCAGTGCTCATTTTGATTTGGTTTCATTTGAAGGATCAAAACAAGTATAGGTTGCAAAATAATATTTTGGGATCAACCCAATGAATAAAGCACCAGTCTGCATGTTCAGAGTTCAGTGGTTCTTGACACCTCCTGAAAGAGATGCCATCCCCAAGTGGATCCTATGTTGGGATCCTATAATCATAGGTAACCTGACTCTTCAGTTTCTTATTTGGTGTTTCTCCCGTGATGACGACATCTTGCTCGGTTGATTTCATTTTACCCTCTATCCATTTTCGCCTGATCCTTCATCACCCTGCTGCATCCTTCATCCACCTCTGTGCCACTCACTCCCTTTGCCCATTTGTCCCATTGACTACCTATTGCCCGTCACTCATCCCTACATAAACAAACTTAAGCTAAAAAGAATGATAGATTAATAACGTTAGTAATAAAATTAGTATAGTTAGTTTAATTAAAATATGTTAGACTAGTTATTAATGAATTAATTAATTAATAATTAAATTAGTTGTTACATTAGTAATTAGGTTAGTGTTTATTAATTAAACATTAAATAAAACATATACATTAAAAAATAATAATAAAATAAAACAAGTTAAAATACATAATATAATAAAACAAATATAAATTAAAAAGAATTAAAAATGAAATATTAAATAAAACATAAAACAATTAAAAAAACAAAACTTAAACAAACACATAATAAAACATTAAAAATAAGAATTAAAAATATAAAATATAAAAAAACGTATATTAAAAACAAACCATATAAAAACAAATAAAACAAATGGAAAATTAAAAAGAAAATAAAAAATATATTAAAACAAAACAAAACAAAAAAAATATTAAAAAAACATGTTAACTTAACTCTTATCGCATCACATCCCAAATAAAATTAAATCAATGGCCATAAATCATATTGGACCCCCCCTTGCCATCTAACCTTTACCGAGAGAGGGGGTCCGATATCCAAAACCACCCAAGACGGGTGTCACCTCAGGGTGAAGGCAGACGCCCCCTCCAATACCGCTTACCACCTCAGGGGGGTCTGACATACCACTTACCTCTCCAAAACCGCCCTCCCCCAAAAACTCAAAACCACCATTTTTTCCATTTTTACCAATCTTTTTCCGGGAAGGATTCCGGGCAAACGAAAATGAATTTTTAAAAACCAAGAGAGTTTTTTCTCCGCCATGGGCTGAAGAACAAAAACCTCTCTCATTTTTTTCACAGGTGCCATCATTGGGATAATCAAAGCTATATTTCAGCCTCATTTTTCAGGTTTCCGGATTTTCTTGTTTCAGTTCTGATTTTGCAGCAGCTGTTTCAGCAAGCTGGAGGCGAATTTGGCGAAACTAAAGGAATTTTTTGTCAGGAACATGCCCATATAAAATAACGTCCTTCATTTTTTTCCCAGGTGTCAGCGTTGGAGAGAAACATATGTCTGAGCATACTCTTATTCGCAGTGGGTTCGACCCAGTTTTCAGTTTAGATCTTTTTGGGATTGACTTGCTATTTTCGGCCAAGGGGATCGAATTTGATCTCGTGAGCCTAAGGATTGTATTTTATTTATATCCATGTTTGTAATAGAGCACGAGTTGGACCCTGATGGATGTAAAAGCCTCTTAGGCCCTCCTGGACCTAACTGTACCTTTGGATGTAAATCCTACACAGGGATGTTATTGAATAAATTACAGCAACACTGTCACATGACAAGATTCTTGTGTCAAATCCACTAGTGAAGTTTTCCTCTGTAATTGTGTCTCCCTCTGTAACTCCATTTTGTATGCTACAATCTTAAATATTCTAAGAAGTAATAGGGCAGAACTTGTTGAGAAATACACTCTGTCACTTGGATTGGGATATTTTCTATGTTTTCCACTGAAATTTGAATTCATAATTCTTCATTGCTCTGTATTTAATTTGACTTCTCGATCTTCTCCTCTCCACCATACATCAATCCTATGAAGATCCAGTGATTTTCCTAACTTTCCCTACATTAACAGACTATCAAATCTGTCTTATTTGATGCTAGTTGTGACTCCATTACCCAATGGACCTTTTTTCTCTTGTTACAGCCAATCATTTAAAAAATCCAAACTTTGAACCCATTAGCTAGCCTAATATCTATTCAAACAAATCTGTATCACACAAAGAGATCCCTCTCCGAGTCTTGGAGGGATAGATCCATGACTTGAAGTGGTTTTGATGTTGCCTCTGTGACTGCCTCCACAGCCTTGAGAAAATTACAGAGTGATAAAAACATGAAAATATCTCAAAATATTCTTTGCAGCTATCCAATGCTCATGTCTAGGTTCCACCTAGTACTGGCTCAACGTGTTCACAACAAAGCAAATGTCCAGTCATGTATTAACCAAATACATCAATGATCCAATCAACTATCGGTACAGGGACGAGTCTATTGGATCAGAATCAGATTCTCTCAGCTTCTTCAAATCTATCATCGTGGGATTTTCCATGGATTTGTAATCCATCATCCCAAACTTCTGAAGGATCTTTACAACATACTTCCCTTTTCCTAGGAAGATTTCACCACACTTTTTCCATACTTCTAGTCCCAAATAATAATGCGTAAGACCAATTTCCTTCATATTGAATTAAGAGACCAACTCCCTTTTACATTGAATAATGACAATCTCTACACCTGTTAGAAACAAATCATCAACATATAGTAGCAGGATTGCAGGTGCATAATTCACAACCTTGTAATAAAGGTTTGGATTAGCATAGCTCTTGGAAAATCCAATTCTCGTCAAGTACCTGTCAATTTGTGCATACCAAGATCTTGGATCTTGCTTGAGTCCATACAAGGCCTTATTTAATATGCATAGATGGGTTTCTCTCGGGTGTACCTCAAAACCTTGAGGTTTCTCTATGTATACTTCTTCCTCAATTACTCCATTGAGAAAATCATTCTTTACATCCATCTAATGTAAACTCCAACCCATGGATGTTGCAAGAGATATGATGGCTCTAATAGAGGTGTATCTGAAAACTAGAGAAAATGTCTCATCGTAGTCCTCCCCCTCCTGCTGGGAGAATCCTCTAGCCACGAATCTTTCCTTTTATTTATCAATACTCCCATCTATTGCATGCTTTATCTTGGAAACCAATTTTGAAGTGACTACATACATTCCTTCAGGTCTAGGCACAATTTCCCATACATCATTTTTCATGATGGATTGATATTCTTCCATCATAGCTTCCTTCCATTATTTCTTCTTGACTGCTTCTTCAAAGGTGGAAGGTTCTGCATTGACAAGACTTTTCATGAGTACTGCATAACTAGAGAATCCTTTCAGGCCTCTTTCTTTCCATGAAGGTGCCACTGGGAGATTTATGTATTTTTTCTTATTGTAGGGTGGATTCGAGCCATGATAGTCGTTTTTTGGTCTCAAGTACAATAATTGGTTCCACAGGTTTAAGTGGTTGGTCTAGTTCTTCATTGGGGTGTTATGGAGAGAACAAGTATTTTCTTCCTTGGGACCTTCATGTTCTTCTTCATAGTTGGAATCCATGGAATCTTCTATAGATTTCTTTAAGGAAATATTTTCATCAAAAGTCACATCTCTGTTGTTTTCAACCTTTTGTTGACCTGGAACATAGATTTTGTAATCTTTTGATGACTCATTATATCCAACGAATATGCCCTTATTTCCTAAAGGTTCCAACTTATTTCTTTTTTTCCTTGGCAACATGAATATAGACAAGACAACCAAAGATCCTCAAGTTTTCAACACTTGGATTTTTTCCGAAAAAGGATTCTTCTAGAGTCATGTTCTTCAATATACGATGAGGACTTCTATTCTGAACATATATGGCTGTCATAGGTGCTTCTCCCCATAGAAACATGGATAGATTATGGTCATTCACTATTTCCTTAAGAGATTCTTCAATGGATTGGTTCTTTATTTCTACTACACCATTTTGCTGAGGATTGTAGGGAGTAGAGAGCTCCCTCTTAATCTCGACCTCTCTACAGAATGTCTTGAATTTATCTGAGGTGTACTCTCCTTCATTATCGAACCTCGAGATATTTATCTTCTTTTCGGATAAGATTTCCACAAGTGCTTGAATTTCTCGAACTTACTAAATACTTCATTTTTTACTTTCAAGAAACAAATGAAAGTTTTATGTGAGAAATTATCAATAAAATAAACATAGTATACATACCCTCTTAGCGATGAGGTTGGCATTGGTCCACACACATTCGAGTGAATGATGTCCAAAAATCCTTTTTCTTTACACGCTTCCTTTAGAATCGGTACTTGGTGAGATCACTTGCCTCACGACTTGATGGAGTCATATGCTCCATGTTTTCAACTGTCATTGTAGCTCCTTCTCATATTTATCACTCGTGACCTTCCCGGAACAAAATCAACAAGAGAAAAAAGTATTTCTAATAGCATTTCCATAAGAACATATCTATGGTAACAAGGATGGTAGTCATCATAGAATTACCAAGGTGACCTACCTGGGAGAAAAACAAGAAATATCTCCTAGAGGATATGTTAGTTCATTTTGAAAACAAGTGCAATAAGCATCTATATCAATAGTACTTACATGCAATCAAGTATACCTAGCAGTAATAGAACCTTTCAAATATTGTTGTCACGACTAGTGTTTACTTGTATTGTAGCAACTATCAAACTTGATATGTGCAAATTGAAACTTAACAATTTGATCAATCAAACCTGGAACCTAGAGCCTCAACTACTAGAGAGAGAGTGTGTGTTCCTATGAATGTATTGAATCCAAGATCGCTTCTTGGACAAGGTATGTTTTACATCCCCTGCAAATACATTCATGCTTTGTTGGATGATATAACTTAAAATGCATATACAAGTACGTACCTTTGAAATTTGTAGCATCGTTCAGCTTGTATTCTACTTTGCAATTAGACACCATCTTAACAAGAAGAGGTTAGAAACTGAATCAAAAAGTTCCAATGATTAGAACAAGATAGAAACCCTGAAATTTCAACTTTGACCACAAAATCAATTTTGACCAAAAGTCAATCTTTGAATTTGACTTTGACCAAGAAATCAAACTTGGAGTTTTTGTTATATGAGCAAACCAGAGGGTGTGCTAGGCTAGGGTGCAGTAGAATACCCAAAAAATAAGTCCAATGCTTCACTGAAAGTGCCCAAGAATTTAGGTTATGGTTTGTTGTTGTTGCAAGCTCAGAAACCCTAGTTGCAACTACAATTGGTGCTATAATGAGCTTGAAAAATAATGGTTGGTCTTCCTTCCAGTGGTTATCATTTTATGAAGGTATTGTGGGCCCATAAACTATTAAAATATTCAATGTGATCATTTTAACCATGGACAATATGACTATTGTCACCCAACCATAGGGACACATCCACCCCCGAGCACCTTAACTTTTCCTAGATAGAATTATTCTGGAAAGACACACTAGAACCAACAGATAAACCATGGTTGTAGCAGTAGCATGAGATGGAACCAGAAAACACCATCCAACTGCAGCATTAACACAAGACAAGGAGAGTGCACCCTCTCCAAGGGTAATGCACAAGAGAGAGAGTCTCCACAACCACAGAACAAGAATAACACTCAACTGCAATAGTTGTAGTTGGACTTCTTCCCCAAATTTTAACCTTCAATAAATCCACCAATATACTCCAAGATGTCACCAAGAATACCACCTAGAGATACTAGAAGGTAGGGTGTATATCTTAGGCTAGATAGTGCTAGAGAGAGAGAGACTAAGAATCACCCCAGAAGATGCACTTTCCTTTCTTGCAACTGCGGCTCTAAAATTGCGCTATACTTTATTGAGAGAGTGAGTGAAGTGAGTGTGTACAAATGAGCTCAAGAACCTCCTATTTATGATGGTTCTTGTCACCTGTCTAGATTGACTTGTCCTTCTAGAAGCTAATACTTTAATATTAATTATTTTACTGAATCAACTTGTCTTCTAGGGCTTTTACACATCCATTTAGGATTTCTCTGGCTTCTGAAATATTCTATTCTAGTAAAAGGTTACACATGGAGGTTAATACCTCCCACGACTACCATAATATCAAAACTTGGCATCATGCCAACTCACTATCTTCTTAGTTAATGGATTGTACCCAACAACCGCCACCAAGGTTATTGGAATACATAGTGTGAGACTTGTGCTCCATGTGAAAATATCTCAAAACCAACCTAACTTCCTTCAGCGTGCATCCTAACTCCTTAATTTTTTATGCACTTAGTTGAAATTCATATATCCACATGGATTTCCTACAAAATTTTACAATGGAAATAGAGTGACAATCGTCCATCCCCAGTTCTTTTGCATCTGAATCCAAGTCTGGATGAGTGAGTGCCTCCATGTGTTTCTCTGTCTCAACACTTAGAGTTTTTTTCGAAAGTGAGTATTCTAACCAATCTACCTCAACCCCTTCACAACTACGTTGGAAGCAAAGTGGCTTGGATTGTGTCTCCTATGATTTGACCTCAGCAAGTGTTGTGGCAGTCGAATCCAACTTGTCCTCACACTCTTGCTTGTGGTGTTGCAGGTTTCACAACTGATATGTCTTCTCCAAGGTAGACTATACTGTTGTCTCCATTGTTATCAACCTTCATTCTATCTGACCCAATCCTCCCAAGGTCACAATGGTTGAACTCACTCCTCTTTTTTGTTGCATGTCGTAAGGTCTATCTGCACTTCCTTCAATTCCCTCAATCAACTTGATCACATACATCCTAGGTTTTCATCCAAGCTTCATCTTAATCTTCATAGGAATACATGGAATTTTGGCTTCTTCCAAGAACACCTAGAAACCTATGTGTGGGAGTGTAACTACCTCGCAAAATATGATAAATTTTTTCCCCAAGATCAATGCATGATCATCCAATGGAGCCATTGTTAAGTCTCAATTGCTAAACCATCTTCCAACTCTCAAAGTTGTAGAATGAACCACCCAATTGCCGATTCCACTATTGATTTGACCACCTTGAACACGGTTTTTATACTCTCAGGCTTACGATGGAGTGACTTCACGATCTACTCACTCACAAAGTTGTGGGTCACAATTGTGTTCGCCAAAGAAACCTCTTCACCCCACTCTCAGTCTCATCCACAAAGCAAATTCCTTCTCCTTCACTCTTCAAGACACTATATGTTGCCTCTATCTGGGAACTCCTCTAGATGTGTTTCCAAAGCATCCATCGCTTCCAATATCCCCTTTGAAGGTGTGGGCATTTGGAATACTTCCATCATGGTGGAAATGTTATCATATGCCTGTTGCACTTAGTCAAGGGGGCTTCACCTTATTGACCAGTATCTTATCGCGTTCATTCATAAAGGGGGATTTTAAATTGTGAATAATAGACTCAATATATAGTAGGTATTGGGGGGGTGTGGGTATCGAGGGGTTTATAGGTATTGGAGGGTATAAAAAGGGGTGTCTAGTAAAAATAGGGGTTTCTTTTATTGGAAATAAGTATTGGGAGGGGGGTTCAACAAAAGGATGATTGCAGGTATTTATCAATATATAGTGACATTAGGGGTATTCTTTAATATCTCATGAACGCAGGTGCTATGTCATAAGTTTACTGAGTGAAGACCACATGCACTTGGTCTTCTTCCAACTGTTCCAACTTATTCTTCATTAGGACAGTTTGTTGCGAAGTGGTTTTCATTGCATAAAAAACACCAAACAAGTATTCCTCTATTATCAAGAAACCCCTTCCTTGTTGTGAGGTCTCCTTTTCATTGGGCATCCTCCTTTCTGAGTGACACCAACCTTGGCATGTCCCTAGACTCATTTTCATCAAAATATCCCTTTTTCCATCGTCACATAATTTCGGTTGTTCCTTGATCTTGCATATCCTCTTCAATCCTTCCCATAATTGTGCCAATATTTGATTCACAACATCCATTTTGTTTTTTCGTGTCTCGTCATCATAGGATTTTGATCATGCAATCTCAAGAATCCTCTTTTAACTCTCATGACACTGCGTCAACCTTTTCTTCACAATTTCCATCAACATCTTCCATTCACGCACAACTTCCATCCCTTGGGTTGATTCAAGCCTTGGATCGCATCAACTCTGCCTCTTGTCTCGACTCAACTTCTTAACTTGTTTGAATGACCGACACTTTTCTGCACCAAGGCACATGTATGCTACTACCCCAACTCTACCTTCACAAGTTTGAAAACGCACCAACCCGCATGGATTCTTCACAACTCTTCACACAACCTATTGTCATGTTCATAATCATTCTTCATGTCTGACAAAGTGCCCAACCTGCCAATGTGTTGAGCCAGGAACCCCAAATTTATTTAAAATTAGATTTGAAATAAACTCTATGATGAGTCCTATAACATTCACCTTGTCCAAGTGCTTTTGTTCATCCATGAACTCTACTATTGGTCTACATAAGTTTTGCACCCATAACTGTCCACAAGTTGCAACTTCATCCGCAACTTGGCCCATCAATCAGCATCAACTTCTGCCACAAATCTAGATATCGATTGTCCACCAAAGTCTGTGACAAAATTTACTTTTGCAATGAACCAATCCAGCTCACTAAATTGTTTCACCAAGTCTTCTCTAATAACATCTACCACACACCCACATTCTACCCAAAGATCCAACTTGAATTGGTGCACCCAATTCATTTGACACCTGGGGTCATGTCACACCACAATGTTTCATTTCAATTTCTTGAATAAACCAAAACTACTTTGTTTGGACTATGCCTCATTCAATATGCACCCATACTCTTCCTTGATTCAATCATATCAACTACACTTGAATTCTTTACTTAAACAATCACACAGTTCTTATACTTATCCAATTACATGTAACCAAGAACATACAACCATTCATACACAAGAAGAGACAAGTATGGTTGGGTGGAACAAACCATTCCTAACACCCATATAATTCTTTATATACAAATGTTGTTACAATGCTTACAAAGAGGAGCTCACAGCTCAATACATAGATATTCAAGAATTCAGCTAAGTCACATCTGAATTGTCCACTTGCCCATACACCCAAGTCTCCCTATCATGACATGAACCTGAGTGTCACAACCTTCTCCCTATTTTGTGCACTTCTCTACTCAACCTTCATGCCTCTCTATCATGTGCCCTAACCAAGACACCCAACAAGAAACTAAATCCATCCTTCGCACTTCACCTTCATCTTCATCACCTCAACTTGAACTGCATACCTCACTCTTCAAATAAATGTGTGATGATGCGTCTAGATCGTGTTCCTTTTGCTCTTATATGGACTCCAAATGTCACCTTTGTGAGCCATAATGTCCTTTGGGTGTGTTTCACCCCTTCACGAACCAATGCGCCCAATCAAATCGATGTGCCCCTTCATGGATCAATTCTCCCAAACAATCTCGTGTGCTCATGAAACATCGTTTCCCTTGGGACCGGAATGCCCCAACCTCGAGTGTGCCCTTGCCTTATGTGTTTCTTCGAGTCGATGACGCAACTCTTCATGGGTGAGTTGGTGGGTCATCCAACCTCTCCAATGAGCCCATGTTTCCAAGGGAAAGTGGGTCCACTCCTTGGGTGTGTTCCCAAGTTTCCCCATCCTTTCCCAACTACAACCCCAAATCCTCATCCTCCATCGCAAGGAAATTAAGACATGTTCCCCTTTGGCTCTACACATCACCATTGTGCACCCAAGGTGCTCCTACCCGTGCCTATAATACTTTGTTCGCTCAACTATTTGCATGCCCCTTGTGTTATCTTGACCATATCATGGCCAAGTCTTCCCAAGGAGTGTCCATGCTCGATAGGTGTCGTGGAAGGCCCTACAATATAGGCATCAAAATTTTACAAACATAAATTACAAATTTCTTAAATAAAATATATAAGAAATATTAATAATCATGTTTAGTTATTACATTTTATTAAGAAAAGAAACAAATTTTCCTTTGTTACAAACCAAATAACCTATCTAAAATTTATCAAGAGGTAAACATACAAATAAAAATTTGTTAAAAATAATCATAAAAATATTCATATTAGAAGGTTAGTATAAATATATTTTTTCATTATTAGTTCAAAACTTTCTAGCAATGTTATGTTGAATAAAATAGAATTTAAACATTTATTATAATGTCAAAATTATTTTGAATCAAAATACAATCAAATCATGTTATTATCCTAAAGAAACATCAAACTATAAACAATCAAAACGACCAAGTGCTTATCAAACACAAGCTTGATTATGACATCAAACTATAAACAATCAAAACGACCAAGTGCTTATCAAACACAAGCTTGATTATGGATGAAATTGAAAACAAGTTTTAATGAAAATACGATCATCTTGAATGTGAAAGCAACAACAAAATATAAACATTCAAATTAACAAAATGACGACCATTGACAATGTAAATCAATGATTAGAAGCAAAAGGAAGAACCAAAAAAAGGTGCCAACTAGTCCATACAATCATATCATCATGGTTAGTACACATTTACTTTTTTGTGGGTCAACCTAAGGGTTTTTATTATGAATTATATCATTGTTGAGAAAAACATATTCTAACACTTATGACAATGTCAAAACTAATTTGCATACAAATATAATGTTGTTTTCATTTGAAAAATACAATAAGTTATAAGTACTCAAATAAATCAACTACTTACCCAAAAACCAACCACATTTTGTGTGAATGATTAATGACAAAGTTAAAAATCTTACTCTAGTAAAAATATGATCATATCTATATTTAACACGAACAACAAATTACAAGTATTCAAATTAGTTAACTTGTTGTAAACAAATTCCCCCTTTGAAGAAAAATTAATTCAATACATAAAGCACTTGCATGATATATGTTTTAACCGAATACTCTAGTTAAGATGAGAATTTCAAGGCACAATGT
>JASDQU011403618.1:44509-83105 GCA_032191745.1 Picea mariana
GAGGGGGCAACCTCCGATCGAGCAACGCTCTGTTACAATAATATCCAAGCTAGGGTTCTCATACCCTCGACTCCTATTTATACTAAAAAGAAGCATCTAGAGGAAGATCCTTCTAGAAGCGGAAGCTTCTATTAGGTCTTCTTACATCCGCCTTATTCTATTTTATTGAAAGGTCCTATTATTATTGACCTTTATTACATCCAAATACATTAATCTACGTATGTGCGGGTTAGGACCTTAACATGTTCTATCCTCTATACATCTATGTAAATATAGAAATTAAAAGTGAAACTACACGACCTTGATTTCTTCACTGTCTATGAATTCATATAGACCAAAATGTTAGAATATAATGGATGTGCTCATTTTACCATCGACAATATCACTATTTTCACCCAACCATAGGTCAAATCCACCCTCTGAGCACCTTAACCTTGGCAGAGAATCATTCCAGAAGAAAACCCTAGGCTAGGTAGCCAAACAAAGGGTAGCGCACCTTTCTCCAAGGAAAGCGCACCAAACAAGAGCTGATCAGATAGTCCAAACCATAACCAAGAGATAGTCCAAGCCAAAACCAAAATATGCTAGCTGCAGCAACTGTAGCTGCAACAACAACTCTCCTCCAAACTTGCGCACAAACTGGGCAACTGCAGTGCGAACAAGTGTTGCTTCTGCAGTTCTGAGAATGCCTGCTAGAATGAAGACTGGCCTCCTGTATTTATACTAATTCTGGCTAACTGCCTAGGATGAATTCTCATTATGGGTGCTTATTTACTTAGTATATAATATTTCTTCTGGTCGACTTCTTCTCTTGGAGGCTAATAACCTAATACAAGTTATCCTCTTAAGTCGACTTGTCTTCTAGGGTTATTAGCCAACTCATTAGGGTTTCTTCTTGCTTTCTGGAATATTCTATTCTCATTAGGTTTACATATGGAGGTAAATACCTCCTGCAACTACCATAATATCAACACTCCCTCCTAGATAGGGAGGTATTACAGGTAATGGTCTTGAGCACAAACATACCATTAACCCGGTAGCATCAACATAGTTGTATAGACTATCTTATGACTAGAACATGAGCACCATCATCACCATCAGTGTCATTAACTGCATCATCTCTCAAAACCATACTCCATCTGAGTAATTAGATATGATGTTGGATAAGTCAGTCACACCATAGAGTGACACAAGAGCCATTCTTCTAATCTGGACATATTTCCTAGAAGAATAAATGTTCTGAACCATTTTCCATCTGGGAAATCTCTGTTCATTGATCATCCATCTAGCTGCTAATCATTTTCAACACTGCTGATAGTTTTCAAGGAAATCGAAACAATATCATTCAATAGAACATAACTGTGTCTATCCATAGTAGTATACAACTACAATCCAGTGGTACACTACCACACCAAGCAACACACAGAGACTTGATCAATGACATATAGTCACAATTAGTGGAACACATCCACCATAGTAGTATACATCTATTGTCTAGAGACATACAGTCTTCATAACAATCATATGATATCAACCTGCACAGAAACAATGTTATGATATAAACTGAATCATCTAGACCATTCTTCCACTCACATTTGTGATATCTGGAAGAGCATCTACCCTGAGAAAATCGAACATCAATGATGAGCT
This sequence comes from Picea mariana, assembly GCA_032191745.1. Classification (NCBI taxonomy): domain Eukaryota; kingdom Viridiplantae; phylum Streptophyta; class Pinopsida; order Pinales; family Pinaceae; genus Picea; species Picea mariana. The sequence goes on from JASDQU011403618.1 coordinate 46,160, forward strand.
ATCTGGACTATTCTTCTCAAGAAAGGAAGAATAACTGTCCTGATTTCTGAGCCTAGACCATTCCCCACCCTATGCCATTCCTTCGGCACTAAAAAAAGTGCAACCTAGAGAGCATGAATCTTCCCTAAGGAATGCCTGTCCCTGATTGTTGAACCTGGACCATTCCCCACCTTGGGCCATTCCTCCGGTGCTAAACAAAGTGCAACCTGGAGAGAATGAATCTTCCCTAAGGAATGACTGTCCAGACCATTTCCAAAGGAAATGACTGTCCTACACCAACCTCCAAAACAGACCATTCCCCATGTTAACCACAATGGGAAATCGTTGTCCAGTGAGGCGGGCTAGTCTTCTTGAGTAACCCTCAAGAAGAGAGACTTCCCTAGACCATTCCCCATGTTAACCACAATGGGAAATCACTGTCTATGGTACATCAGCAATCCATCAAACCATTTTCATTACGAAAATGACCATTTGATCTGGACCATTTTCTGAACTGGAAAATGCCTGTTCGTAAGAAATCTCAAACCACTTTCTGAACTAGAAAGGAACTGCTCATCCTGGACCATTTTTTGAACTAAAAAATGATTGTCCATAAATCAATAACACATCAATTCTCCCTCCCAACCTGGGAGTCATCTCTTCCTTTTTCAATAAGGAAGTCGTCTCCATGAGCTCCAACTTGAGTACACAAACTCTTTCATCTTGGACAGAAGCTTTACCAAAAGGCCTGCTTATCTGCTCATCTGTGGAGATATATATAGGAGAACCACTTTTTCCTTTCCGGACTTCATCACAGAGAATGTAATGCTTGATCTCAAATGTACTTCGGTTTTCTGGAACACTGGTTTTCTCTGAAGGCTTCATATAGCTCTGATCAATAAAGTATATCATTGTTGGATTCCTCTTTGGTTCTTGCTAAGTCACAACATCGTGGAAAGGATCAAACTGGAACATATCCAAGTGGTACTTATTTGTCCATCATGGGAGTTTGTCATGGATTAGTGATCCATCAGCCTAAGCTTCTGAGTAACCATTATGATACAATATCTTTGTTATAGAAAGTCTTCACCACACTTATACTATGCATTGGAGATTGTCAAACTCTTGGATAACAACTTCATTGACAGGTCCATCTAAATGTTGTTCGGCTGTAGTGATGACTTGCTCCAGTTCTTCTCCTTAGCCTTCGATCTCTGTGAATATCTAGAAAGCCTCGTCCTGTATAGGTTGGAGCCTTTGAGTCACTTCCATGACTCTTCTTTGAATGGTGTGGACCTACTATTGGGCACTACGTTTTTCTTGGGATCGCTTCATCATCTCAATGGTTGATATGGACTTCAACTGCGCCTCTACTATTTTTGCTTGCTGCTTCGCCTCCTGGATCTGCAACTCCAGTGCCTTCAGCTCTGGGTTCTTAGTGAGTCGCTCATAAGACTGGGCACTGTGATCACTCTGTTGTTTAAATTCCATGGTAAGGGCCTTTATTCTCTCAACTATGCCTTAAGTAATCACTTTTCTTTGATCTCACACATCCTACAGAGTATTGGGCACTATTCTTAGCTCAAGATTTGTTATTCTTTGTTGTAGATGTTGGATAGCTTCTATGAGCTTCTCTACTTGGTGTTCTATTGGTTCTTCCTCCTTTTTCTCCAAGCCTATCATAGAGTGAAGTGCTTTGTTAACTGCTTCTTTCACTCTGACTTGCTCTGCGAGGAGCTTTTCTTTCTCCTTTTGGATCTGCGCTCTTTCTTCTTCGAACTTTGCTTGAAGAACGTTCTTCTCCTACTGTGCAATCCTGTGTTGCTCTATAACTTCCTCCTGTTCTTGTTTCAGGGCCGATGTGACCTATTCTTTCTCATTCTATGCTCGATGAAGGAGGGCTTCAGTTACATCAGCCAGTCTGTGGAGTTGAGTAGGCTCATCCCCCTATTCTAGTTCTTCCGAGGGTGGGGGCGTGGTGGACACTGCACGACTTGAATAAATGGCTTGCTGTAAACCTCTTAGTTTTGCTACAATTCTCTCGTACATGGATTCTTGTTTTGCTTTATTTCTTTACACAATATCTTCTAAGGCATATCCTACAACTGAAATAATGAAATTGAAGTCATCAAAAGTGAGTACACTTTGCATCTTTGGCTTATTCGCTTTGGATTTCTTTCGTGATGAAGGTTTTGTGAGGGAAACCTTCCTTTTCTTAGAGGGATCAATGTCTTCAGGAGGGTTCTGTGGTGGTGTTACTTCACCTTGCTTATCTTCTTCTTGTTGATTTTTCTCTTTGTTCACTTCGTCATCACCTCCTCCACTAGGTGACTTGGATGCAGTCTCTTTTGTTGTGTTGTGTATTTCCTATACATCTTGCTTCTTTTTCTTACTGCTAATACTTGGGGCATCATACTCTTCGTGAGTAACTACCGGATTTCCAATGAGGTCTGAGTCAGACAACTCTGCAGGGTCAGCAGGGATAAGGAATTTTGTCGGCCAATCTTTAATTATTTCTTCCAGGTCCTCTATAGTGATCTTGTAGTAGTACTGGAGTTCTTCTTTTATTTCATCGCCGTACGCTGTAATGTAAATAAAATGCCTATTTGCTCGAAACTTCATAAGAGTCCTGAACCTGTCCAGGGTGTTCAATGTCATATGAGGAAAGGACTCAATAGCTCTCCTAAGCTACAGGTAGTAGGTATGAAATACTACATTTGATTGCCACTGCTTCTCCATATCGCTTGAATAACAGAGCATGGTGAACTTCAAAGGAAGAGGCTCAAATGGATCGATGTTAGGGAAGTTCGCACCTTCTGGTATCTCCCAAGTAGTAAATGTGATGAGGATCAACTCTTTTTCTCTTTATTATCTTCAGTCAATCAGCTACATGCACAGAGCCTTGAGATATTACTCCACAGAGGATAGGATATCTGCGCACCTCGCTAGATCCTCCTTCCTCGAGTTACAGCACAAAGCCTTCCACAGTCTCTTACAACTACTTGCACTTAGCTCTACAAGCCTCACATAGTATACCCAGAGTAATTATAGTTCACACTTATCACTTTAGCACTTATCACTACATCACACATATGTCTACTTCCCATACACACACACATCACCTCTTACATCGCCTAGACATCTATTTATACATTACAAAATAGGCCTAAACATGGGTAAACCAATGGGCCGACATCCCCATACCCATTACATAATCCCAAAACCCAAAAAACCCTAAAAGAGGGGCCAAGATCCTGCGATCTCCACTTTGTCTTGCGCTTCACCTTCGACAGCCTGTCAAAGTCCCAAAATGGTCAAAAATGACCAAGGATCCTCAAAAGTTGGTCAAGGGCCAACAGGCCCCCAACACTCACCTGTGACTTGTTCGGATTCACTCTGTTTTGGGTAATTCTACTTCAAAAGCCTCGAGCTTAGCTCAATATTCTTCAACTTGTTGTTATGCCATGGCCTCCTACTCAACGAACTCTTGGATAACAACTTCGTTGACAGGTCCATCTAAGCGTTGTTCGACTGCAGTGATGACTTGCTCCAGTTCTGCTCCTTGGCCTTCGATCTCTATGAATAGATGTAAAGCCTCGTCCTTTATAGGTTGGAGCATTTGAGTCAATTCCATGACTCTTGTCTGAATGGTGTGGACCTGCTATTGGGAATTGCGTTGTTCTTGCGATCTCATCATCCTCTCAATGGATGACAGGGGCTTCAACTGTGCCTATACTAATTCTTCTTGTTGCTTTGCCTCCTGGAGCTGCAACTCCAGTGCCTTCAGCTCTGGGTTCTTAGTGAGTCGCTCATAACACTGGGCACTGCGATCACTTAGTTGTTTACATTCCATGGTAAGGGGATTTATTCTCTCAACTGTGCCTCGAGCAATCACTTCTCTTTGATATCGCACATCTTGCAGAGTACTGGGAACTGTTCTTAGCTCGAGATCTATTATTCTTTGTTGTAGATGCTGGATAGCTTCTGTGAGTTTCTCTACTTGGTGTTCTACTAGTTCTTTCTCCTTCTGCTCCAAGCCTGTCAAAGAGTGAAGTGCTCTGTTGACTGCTTCTTTCACTCTGACCTGCTCCACAAGGAGATTTTCTTTCTCCTATTGGATTTGTGCTCTTTCTTTTCGAACTTTTCTTTAAGAGTGTCCTTCTCCTGCTGTGGAATCTTACGTTGCTCTATAAATTCCTCCTGTGCTTGTTTCAGGGCCGATGTGACCTATTCTTTCTCAGTATGTGCTTGATGAAGGCGGGCTTCAGTCACATCAGCCAGTCTGCAGAGTTGAGCAGGCTCATCTCCCAATTCTAGTTCTTCCGAGGGTGGGGGCGCAGTGGACACTATGTGTCTCGAATAAAGGGCTTGTTGTACACCTCTTAGTTCTGCTACAATTCTCTCATATGTGGCTTCTTGTTTTTCTTCATTCCTTTACAAAATCTCTTTTGAGGCATCTCCTACGTCTAAAATAATGAAATTGAAGTCATCAACAGTGAGTACACACTGCATCTTTGGCTTATTCGCTTTGGCTTTCTTTTGTGATGAAGGTTTCATGAGGGAAACTGTCCTTTTCTTAGAGGGATTAGTGTCTTCAGGAGGGTTCTGTGGTGGTGTTACTTCACCTTGCTTATCTTCTTCTTGTTGATTTTCCTCTTTGTTCACTTCATCATCACCTCCTCCGTTAGGTGACTCAGATGCAGTCTCTTCTGTTGTGCTGTGTATTTCCTATACATCTTGCTTCTTATTCTTCCTGCTGCTACTTGGGGCATCATACTCTTTGCAAGTAACTACCAGATTTCCAATGAGGTCCAGGTCAGACAGCTCTGTAGGGTCAACAGGGATAAGGAATTTTGTCGGCCAGTATTTAATGATTTCTTTCTGGTCCTCTGTGGTGACCTTGTAGTAGTACTGAAGTTATTCTTTTCTTTCATCATCGCAAGCTGTAATGTAAATAAAATTCCTATATGCTCAGAAATTCATAAGAGTCCTAAACCTATCCAAGGTGTTTGACATCATACTAGGAAAGGACTAAATAGATATCCTAAGTTGTAGGTAGTAGGTATGAAATACTGCATTTGATTTCCATTGCTTTCCCATATTGCTCGAATAACAAAGCATGGTGAACTTCGCAGCAAGAGGCTCAAATGGATCGATGTCAGGGAAGGTCACACCTTCTAGTATCTCCCAAGCAGTAAATGCGATGAGGATTAGAAGCCAGCTAAAGTGAAACTCATAGCCCTGATCCTAGGCTTCATGGCAATCCAGTTCGAGATGATTAACTAGGTATTTCTCCCAATTCATCTGTAGGCCTTCCATGCATTTTCCAGCGAGGTCAACTACAAACCCTATGACCTACGTGGGTCTGTTATTTCTTACTATCTTTCCTGCAATTAACTGACATGCTAGGCGTACTGTGCCATTCTGGATGGAGGCTACCTTGTGGCCCCACGTTCCCTTCTCAACATCGTCGTATGTTTCTTTAATCTTCTATGCCAGAGCACGATATGTAGCTTTTCCTAGATAGAACTCTTGTGGGTCGGGTCCCTGCATGCTTATTTCGGTGATCCTATGGATCAACGCCAGATTGACAGTGATACATCTATCCAACAACAGATATCCATTGTGGAATCATTACAGTAGGAGATTAATGTAGGTGTTAACCTCCTGGTGCCTTCCAAAATGTGGAATATTCATTACATTTAATAGGGTGTACTACACGAGGTTCATCATCCATGACTGAGGGATGACCTTCATCTTCTTTCCCTTCATCTTGGTCAGATATTTCTAAGGTGAGAGCATGCCATAGCTCTTCTGGTCTCCTAGGTTATAGTCACTAATATTCAAGGTTGGAATCCTTTCTAGCTGTGGTCTGAACACACGTATCCCCTTCGGGAGGTACGTAGTGATGACAGTGTATTTGAAGTCCCTTGGGGCATTGTCGTGACTTACTACACTAGCCAGGGGTGGGATATACTCAGGTAGGATGGTCGTGATTAGCTTCACATTTGCTAGGTCATCTCTATGCTTGGTTCTCTTTTCTGTGATGACTCGGGAGGGCCCAGATCCACATGCAGTCGACGAAGAGGCTTGAAATCCTCTTATCGATGATGCTTGTACACCCACATACATTACTCTTTCAGTCATAAGGTCGATGAGTACCTCCTTCACAGAATCTTTGACTACGCTAAGTTCTTCAGACATACATTCTCATGGTTGACTATCTCGGGTTGAAGAGAAACAACTCAATGTGATGAGATGGATAGAGATATCTTGATGATCACTGCGCGAAATCAACTAATCTGTGAGCTCAGATAATCATGGGTGGAAAAATTGTTCTCGATGCAAGGCTTGATGGAATAAGTAGATAACTAGGAAATGGAACTTTCCAATAGGTGAGAAGCCTTCATTAACTTAGTTTTGTCCTTTACGGCGCGGTCCCAATAGTCTAATGGCGAGCTCCTTGGCCATAAATGTTGTTCTAACCATTCGGGTCTTTGGGATAATAGTTATAATGACTCCAACGGTCATATAGATTTTCCATGGTGAAGTGCCATGCTGTGTTGTACTGATATCCCGACGAATTTCAAATTCTGGAGTCCTTCCTTCTGCGTAGTTCCCTTTGGGAATTTCCGTAACTTTTCTATCTTTGATTTCTTCTTACTCATTTTTCTATCCTTCTTTCCATTGAGATTCATCTCGGTATTCCTCTTTCCATTCTGATTATTATCTCCTCGTGGAATAGTAACTTTGTGTTGTTGATGGTATTTACTAGGGTTTAAGGGAAATACTTGTTCTCTGTCTGGTGTAGGTGCTCTACTTTCCTGTACAGATAGGTGTCTCGAGTCCTCATGTGTCCTTTCAACTTCGATGTCTAAGTTTCTAGTTCTACATAACTTCGACCTATTCTCTTGTTCCTTGATCAATTGTGCGATCCTCCTAGTCATGAAATCTTTTAATTCCTGCTTCTTCTGCTCTAATATTTCCTCTTCTTTTCTTCTGGCTTGATCCTTTTTGATCCAAGGATTTCCTAGTAACATAGAAAATGGGGCACTATTCTCAATAAATTTAACAACCTCAAAATCTTCTTCTGTTGAAGTTCCATGAGCACTTGTAGATATCTGGGTAAGTCTTCCACATAGGGTTATAATATTTCCTCTAAATAATCCTATTCCTCCCAATGAAGGAATCATAACAAGTTTTCCTAAAATTTCCCAAGTTCTTTTTGTCATGATATTCACTTCTTTTTCTTCATCTAGAACAGAGTCTATGCCGAAGTCTCCTATTCTTTATTCTATGCATTATTTTTCTTTGAAGATCTATGATAAGTTGATGTTTCTGTGGTCATTCAAGGTTTCTTTTATTTGTAGCAATACATTCTATGATTATTTCTGGGGTTCTCCCATGGTCTTAGTGTCTTGACCTTCCTCAGGGTATTCTTGGCTCATATTCATTCTTTCAACCTTATCAATCATTCTAGGGCAATCCAGAACTTCATGATCCACAACTTTACAACAAATACAACTAGGTATTCTACCAGGGCATTCCTTAGCAAGATGTCCCGGTCTTCTGCAACTGTAACAAATATTTAATCCTCTCTTTCTTGTATATGATCCCCAACCCTTCCTGTACTGCGCACTAGAATCATAGTAGCTATCCTACAAAAAATTCTTTCTAAGATCCTGCATCCATTTGTTAGTCCAAAAATTCTTTCTATTCATAGGTATAACATATATTTCATTATTTCTATTAGATCTACTCATATCAAACCTCTTTTCATCTACGATTTGTTGGCACAGGGTCAGACCCATGGTTCAACACTACAACAGTGCGCTACAACAGTGCACCAACAAAACCCTAACTACCGGCTCTTTCAGCAACACCTGTGAAGAAGATGAAGTCTCATCTAACGTAGAGGTAGGGGTGGTTTCCTGACTCTAGTGTCTACAACCTTAGTTGGGACACATATATGTGATTGTAGTACCTTAACAAAGCACTTAGCAATTATGATCCTTTAGTATTGAACCAGTATCTACTTCACAGTAAAACCCTAATCATAGAGCATCACAGTATTCACCCAGATCTAGTATAGTCGAGCACTAAGCACATTCACATGGGTTAGATCTAGCACTTAATCATATTATTAAGCACAAAGAATCAAAATATCTGTCTATCATTCATCTATATCAAATCACTTAAGAAAGTAAACACATAACACATTAATACATCACACAAAGCATGACAACACAATATATACGTGGTTCACTGTTGTGGGTGGGAAATCCCTCCTACATACTAGCACTAAGGGTTTTATCATGCATGTAGAAATGACCTAAAGATTCTTACTTTTTACCATCATCCCATGCCTATACCCCCATGTACACGCATGCTGTAATGTAGCAGGGCACGTGGGCCATTATCAAAGGGGTTTTTAAGAAGAGTTGTTCAACAGTGTTTTGGCAAAGAAGAAATCTGAGATGGCCTGATGCTAGGTAAGCATGTCTGGTGCAAATTAGGGTTATAACATTCACCCCCACCCTGGGGCTATGTCCACCAACTCTTCTTCTCTTTATTATCTTCAGTCAATCAACTACATGCACAGTGCCTTGATATATTACTCCACAGAGGAGAGGGGATCTGCGCACCTTGCTAGATCATCCTTCCTTGAGTTATAGCACAAATCCTTCCACAGTCTCTTCCAACTACTTGCACTTAGCTTTGCAAGCCTCACACATTATTCACTTAGAACTACATCACACAGATGCCTACTTCCCATAGACACATACCACCTCTTACATCGCCTAGACATCTATTTATACATTACAAAATAGGCCTAAACATGGTTAAGCCCATGGGTTGGCATCCCCATACCCGTTACATAAGCCCAAAACCCAAAAATACCTAAAAGAGGGGCCGAGATCCCATGATATCCACTTCATCTTGCGCTCTGCCTTCGACATCCTGTTGAAGTCCCAAAATGGTAAAAAATGACTAAGGATTCTCAAAACTTGGTCAAGGGCCAACATGAATCTTGTATTGGGTGTCCCTTCCACTTGACCAGATATTCAAAATTGGTCTTCCTCCTGGTCTTTTTGCCAATCCTCTGATCAAGAATCTTCTCCATCTGTGGTTTTTTTGCTACATGCATTTGTTTTTCCCACTGGATCTTTTCTTGATATTCTGATCCCTCGGTGTCATATATCCTGTAAGGATACAGGTCTGAAACATTGAATATGGGTGATATACCCACATCGTTTGGAAGCTCAATCTCATAGGCGTTTTCATCAAACTTCCTCAAGATCTTACATGGTTTTTGCATATCTTTTGTCCCCTAAATGGAAAAATAGAGATGCTTACAAGCCTAGTTGGGTAGCTAGGCAAGACAACGGTAAAGGAAAGGGTTAGAAAGATAAAGAATAAAAGATAAACAAAGAATTAAACTAAGAATGATAAAAAATATTAAACTATAGTGCATAAGAACATAAGAACAAGGAACAAACAAGATTCATGCCACCAATGGAAAGGATTGTATTAGTGGAAAGAAAACACCGAAGAGAAAGGGAGACTTTGGGTCCCCTCTTCCTCCAAGGGAGGGCTCTTAGACCCCCAAATATTGATCTCTTCTTACAAATGAGGAAGTAGGATGAAATGGTGAAGAGAATCCAAAGAACATTCATCCACAGTCGCGCATCGTGCACATGTGCATTTTTTCTTGCGTTTTTGAATGGCGCATGTGCGTGCGCTCCCTGTGTAGTCTTAGCGCATGCTGATTTTATTGTTGATTGTATAGTTTTGGGACTTTTGGAAATAAATTTTTGGTCCATGGGTGAACTAATAGTTGTTTGGAGATGATGGATTCCTGTAACCATTTGCGAACGAAATTTCATTGATAACAGATGCCCCCTGATGTGTGAGGTTAGGAGCATACGTATAGCCGAAATACATCAATGTTTCTTCTACTGATAGTACCTATGTAAGAAAGAGAGTTGTGAGGATTATCATGAGAGATCCATTGGAAGGAGAGGGGGACCTGTAGGACCCAAGATTTTCCCAGGGTGTGGAAAAAATAAAATTGTGTACAAATGAGGCAGGCATGACCCATGCTCGTGTCATGTAACTCAAAATACAATGATTGAAGATGTTGTGGAGGTAGATCACTGCAGTGCCCACCAGGGCGATTTGATAATAACAGAGGACAATTTTGATGGTGAACAAGCTCTGAAAAAAGAAGTAAGGACACCTGTGGGAAGTGTCGATAAATGTGCAGACATTGATAGTCTATTAAATTTCAGAGGTCTTTGGCTAAGATAAAACAACTGCAATAGTCGCAAATTAAGACCCACCGTAACATGAGATAGTGTTGAAGTTGAATGTTAAGGGGGTCAATGACAACAAATAACAATGGTGGTTTTTCCTATGCCATCGAAGACTCCTCATGTTAAAGGTAATGAGAGTCAAGATACGGTCGCCCTTCTGGAAACTGTGTTGATGTCGACAGAAAGGGAGACGCGACTTCGCGAAGTGGAGGGATTCACAGAATCCACTTGGATAAAATCAAGAACTGATGAGTAACATGGATGAAGTCTAGGAGTAGTGAGACTCAAGACTGTCATTGGTTGGGGAGAGATGTAAAGTGGAAGCAACTGTGAAACTGAATCTAGTGTCAGCGGGACAACTAGATGATGGTAAATTGTGCTAGAGGCATGACAAAATGGAAAAACACAGAGATTAAAAGGTGTGTGGGCTGTAGGATACTTGGGGTTTATGGATAATGTCATTGATGTTGGGAAGTGAAAAATGCCCCATCCAAGGGTGACAAGGGTTTCTTTGTCGGGGAAAGGAAGGTCGCTAAAGGTGACAACAAAAAGCTATGAAAATGCGGAAAAAGGGTTTGTACAATTACCAAAAGAATAAAAAATAAGTTGGGATAACTATGTAGATACAGAAATGGGTTCCCCCATGTAATATGGCTTGGCCTGATGAGGGTGCAAGTTTCTCGAAAAACAAGTGGAGGGTGGGGGCCCCATAGGTGGGTTTTTGTATTAGGGAAATGTATGGAGGACAATTTGTAGATGGGAAAACTGATGGTGGGTGAAATGGATGGTTAATGATACTGTGGAGGTGCATTCAAAACTAGAACCATGATGAAGTAATCCAGGAGTCCATTGGGTAGGCTAGAAAAATGAGGAGAAGGAGTATGTGGCTGGTTCTCGACGATGTGTAAGACTGTCAGGACTCCCATCCCTAAAGGGTGAAAACAACATGAGTGTCAAAGTGCCAAGGGGGACTATGAATGGGACAACTCATGTGGGGGAGAGTGCTACCGGGTGATAGTACCAAAATGCAGCGGAGGTGACAGTACTGCAGAGCTGGATATAGGGATCCTAGAGAAAAATATCGGAGGGTGTGACTAGGAGATGCAATGTGATATTAAGAGGGAATGACTACATGTCAGTGTCGATGATATACCTGAAGGGATACTGTTGATGTATAATGATCAAGTACCTGCACACATGAAAACCGAATACTCGACGTGAACAATATATGAAGATAAAGAACGTATAACAGTTTATTTGATAATTTTGAACATGAGCATGCATACCTGAGTGTGTCATGGAAATATGCTCTGCCGTGGAAAAGTGAGAATGGTCACTCGATGAAAATGAATGTGTAAGTGGCCGAAAATGGTTTGAAAAATGGAGCTTATGGGCTCTTGTACCAAAAAATGAAAGTGGGGAAAAGGGCTTATAGATGGATGGTGGGCTCATAATGCCATCCCAGTTGCACTGACACTATGGGTGATCGGGTAGTAGTTTGGTGGGAGGACATGGACCTCCCCTTTACTCGAGGATTGATGAAGAAGTATAATGAATTACATTCATAGGAGCATTGGTATGGAGTGCCGGAGGAAGCACATACAGATATGTGTGGCATTCTGTGGCTAATGTGTGGCAGACATATGGGATAGATGGGAAATGATGAGTGTAATTCCAATATTATGCGCATATGGCACAGGGAAAATTGGTTCATATATTTTGTTTTCATGTGGTTGATGACTCCATAGTAGTGTGGGACGTACTTGGTGGAGTGGCAAGCAAAAGGGGTGCTTGAGGAAGCTGGATAAAATTGCGTAGCTCAGGATAAGAAGGACATTTGTGAGTGGGGTGTCCTTTTCTTTCACATAAGGTGCAAGGGAGTTGAACTTGGGGAGGTAGTGGAGCGATGGGATCTTTCTTCTTTCGTCTGCCCCCAGCCGCAATGATGGTTCTAGTGATTGGGGGTGAGGGTGGTGTGGTAGGAACAAGTATTGGAATCTGCACTGGGATTGCCTCTGACTGAGGAGAGAGGGATGGTTGAGGAACCATCTTTGGTGGATGTAGATACCATAGCGGGATTTTNGATCTATGATAAATGGTGCGATGGTGCTCTCAGGGAACTCCTGAGGTAGTATTTGTGCAACTGGTGGAACTTTTATATGGGGAGGGGACTCAGTAATAGGAGTCTTGTCTTTGATGTCTGTTCCTTTAGAGGAAACTACACACACTTGTGCTGAAAATTATGGGTTTAGGAACAGTGGCGCTCCCTAATAAGTGCCCAACATGGATGGGTCTGGGAATAATCCAAGGACAATGTTGACAATTGGAAAATCATCAGAGCTAACAAGGACAAGGGGGAGGATGTTATTGATGTTGGCGGAATGGTTAGGCTCATAATGTGTAAGATGGTCGATGGTGATGATCTTTCCATTGTGGGAGAACATCATCATACGAAACACAGAAGAGGCGACCGCCTTCATAGAATACATGTAGTTGTGCCCAAACAAGATATTGTAATCAAGCTAGGCATCGATAACTTCAATGTCAATGAGGATGGTTTTTCCACCAAGTTATATGGGGAAATTTTGACAAAGCCCTGCGAAATATGTTGGTTGACCGTTGTAAGCTCGAAGGGTGATGGTAGAGGGTACTAACTCGGGGGAGCCAATTTTCTGCCATACATATTTAGACATGATGCATGTGGATGCACCGTCATCGATGATACACTGATAAACTGTGGAAGTCTGTGGTGTTCCAAATCTTAACTGGTATCTGGAAGGCTACTTGGGAAGGAATACATGGTTCTTCGCTATTGGAATAAAATGTGATCAGTTGCGTGTCAGCTGGGTCAACTTCCCCCAAGGCAAAAAGCAAGGATTTTCGCTGTGATGGACAGGTTTGGAGGACCTCCAACATAGACATGGTTGCAAGAGACTGGGCTAAGTCATCAACCAGACTATAATTATCAGCAGCCATAGCATGAGGGTTATGCACATTCTGTCGTAAAGGAATACGTGGTATGTGGGGAATGGGTTCCATGTTAGGACGTGGAATAATCAATGGTTTTCATGTAGTAGCTAGAAGTGTTTCTGAGGTGGTTGGGATAGAGTTGGGAGGCATTCCATATTGATGGTTTCAATTTTGCAGAATAATTTCTTCGCTGGTGAGGAGGACACTACGATCAACCGGATTCCCGGGTTGAGTGGTCCCCAGGTTTGGATATTGCCCCATTTGTGTTGGCACAGGGTTGATCACTTGTTGGGTGTTCATCAGACCTTGGTATGGTATGGGGTTTTGAAAAACAACCAGAGGTGGTGGTTGCAAATACTGTTGCGGGGCCTACTGAGGGGCGGGTGGTACTAGAGGACCTTGTGAGATCATGGATGCCCTCATCCATTGGAGATCAGGAATTTGGGGGAAATGATGAGTATAGTGTCCATACTCACTACATATAGCACAAGGGAAGTTAGTCCAAAGATCGTTCTTATTTCCTTATCATGGTTGATTGTTACTGGTTTCCCCTTGGGGGTCTTGGTATTTGTTGCCCACAGTAGGATGGTTGTGGGGGTCATGCCCTCCTCATCCTGGATTGTCATTGTTTCAGTTTTTTCCTTTCTACTTATGAGTCGGATTGGTTGTATTCAAATGTTCAAATGTATGAACTTGTTGAATGGGAAAGGGTTGAACAAAGTGGACACCAGCATGTGGTTATCCCAGTGGAGGATTAATAGGTTGGGGAGGACTAGGAAATGGGAAATATGGATTGTTCTATGGATAGGATCCATATGTTGTATAGGAAGTAGAGGTACTTCCACTACTTTTGGGGTTATATCCAGAGGTTGGGGGTGGACCTGTATTGGATTGAGAGACCAGATACGTCATGGGTATCGGTGGGGGTGCCCCCAATAACTGAGGGGGAACAACAGGATATGACAGTTGGTAAGGGGGAGGAGGGTAATATGACGACTCTCCATATATCGGTGGATATGGAGGTGTACCATACGTAGTTGGTGGTTGGATGTATGGATTATGGTGTGTCATGGTACCAATCAATCCATCCGCTCAGTGAGACATCCCAGGTTTGTCCTGGCTGAATGGCATGGGTCTCGGGGTGTCAGGTAGTACTGTATACAAGTACCCTGACTGTGAGTAAATGAGTTCAAACTGTTGGGCCTTGCTAATGGCTTCTTCTTTAGACCGGGGGAAGGTGGCGGCCACATCTTTGTCAAGGAGGGAAACAAGTTATTTGAGGAACCAATTGAGACATTGTTGTGGAGTAGCTTTAGCTTTGTAGAGACTACGCCACCGATGCCATTCGTGAATGTGGTTAGCGATGTGCATGGCGGAGGTTTGTTTAAATTCCGAGAGTAGTTCGAGGCCATTGTCATGATGAATTGGTAATTGAAATAAGGTCAATAATTCTTTGGCCAAGGATTCAAAGGTCACATGGGACCCTGATTTTTCTTCTACATACCACTTAGCTGATGGGCTAGTGAGTGTATGTTGAAATAACCTCAATTAGAAGGAATCGTCCATGATGTTGTTTGAAGAGAACCATAAGTGAAAGGTCATGATATGGTTGGCGGGATCGTCTCCCAGTTTTCCTTCAAACTTGGGGATGTCTGAAGGCAGTTTGGTAGGCATTGCTGGCCATGTGGGGTTGTGTAATATAGGATCATTGGTGAGTTTAGTCAGATCTAGTGTGTTGAAGGAAGCCAAGTATTGCATCTGAGGTGGTGGCGGAGGATTTGTTCCAGCCATAGAGTGAGTGTTTTGCGTACCTGACCCTTGAGGGGGACTAGGTGGGTTTGTACTTCCCCCTTGAGAAGAAGTTGGCCCCCTACTTCCGTGGAAAGGAGAGTGTGGGGATGCTTGACCTTGGGAAGTGGAACCAAGTAGAGTAGAACCAAGAAAAGCTGATCCCAAGATAGTAGCACTCACAGAGGTGTGGGGAAGTATGGTTGATGAGTTGGCAAGATTAGGAACTCCCCCTAGAATGGGAGGGAGATTTAGAAAGCGTCTAGAACGACGGGGGTTCTGTGGGTCTCCTATGATGTCCGACTAGCAAGGTGGATGTGTGAAAATGGTGATGAGAGAAATTAATGAACAAGAGACTTTGTATAACTTGGAACTTCACAATATATATCACAATCGTATGTAATCACAAGAACATAATACATAAATCAATTGATAAATAAGCATACATGTGGGTAGGTGGATTTTGTCCGTGTGGGAGAACAAAGAAAAAAAATGCTCATGTCCTAAAATACATAGTGTCCTTCCTCTCAAACAACACTGGACTTTCCAATAGCACTCAATAGTGGGGTCGGAAGCCACCGGAAGAGGAACTAGTGAAGGATGAAGTAATCAGTTATAATGAGGTGTAGAGGGTGCATATCCAAAAAGAGCTGGCGATATTTCCCAATAGCCACACAAAATCCGATCAAGGTGCAATTGCAACCCACAATTTCCACCTAGGTAGATGTCCTAAAATTTGGTCACTAGGTACCTTTGTCAAAGTGTGACATTTAGATTTTCGGCCTAAGAAATGGGTCATGGGTTGGATCCCGTCCAAGAGGTAGGTGCCTCAAGGGGGGACACACATAACAACTGGACCTCGGCCTTCAACCCTTCACAGGTATCTCCCTGCCTTATGGTGTTAGAAACACTTGACTTGGAGGATTTAAAGTTCCCTATTTGACAACTTCTATTGTTTGAAGATGTGAGAACCAGATAACGGGGAGTTATTTGGATGCCTGTCCCCGAAATCCTACCAGAAAAAAAATTCTTTTGGCACCTCCTGTGGAGGAAAACTTAATGAGTTTTTTAGAAACATTTTAGGTGTGGTTGTTTGAGAGATTGGGGGTGTGAGCCAATCTCATTGAAATTAAGTGGGAGTGGAGAGTTTTGTCAATAAAAGGGTGGGGTGTTTCAGAATCCCTTTGGAGCAAACTTACTTTAACCTCCACGTTTCGAGATTAAACTGAGTGAGTAGTGACTTTGTGTGTGAATCAAGTGAAAGTGTGCCAATATTTTTAATAATTTAGGTGTCACCTTGCTGCATGTGGACTTCACTTGGTCCTTACAAGTCTTGATTACCTAATTAACTAAATGTCATTGGTACAACCATGTGGAATTTTAAAGTCCCTAGGAAACTAGCATGTGGACATGTGGGTCCTTACTATACCTTTAACTCCCTAATGTGATTTAATCTAAGAAATCTTTGAAACTATCCTATATTGTGGACATGTGGGCATGTATGGTCCCGTTACAAAACCTTAAAACTTCCCTAGTGACTTAATCTAAGAAAGTAAATTTCAACACTATCCTATCTTTGTAGCATGTGGGCATGTATGGGCCCATTACAATCTTAAGATGTGTTTGAGAAAATAAACTAAGAGGATTCACGAGGGGGCTGTTGTCCTCTCCTAAAGATTTTTTCTTTTTTAAGGGAGATGAAATTTTCCTTCAACCTCTTTCTGATTCTCAAGATCGCTTTGGGGCGTGAGAGAAGAGCATACTCAACGATTTATATCTAATTTCTAGTCCCAATGCAAGTTTTGTATGTGATATAGAATGATTCCAACTTAACTTTAGTCAAATAAATCCATTCATGTGGAAAAACAATAAAAAAGAGGAAACGTTATGATTTTAACCCCTAAGTGCCTATGTGTTTGACTAATCCCTTTATATGGAGAGGGAATGTAAGTGTGGTGCGGATTACAACATACATGAAATTAATTTTAAGAAGGCTATGGGCCCTCCAAGGATCACAAAAAACCTTACAATGTGTAATTTTTTGAGCAGATGCATGGGTCTCAGAGTAGATAGAGGCATTGTGAGCACCAATGTGTGAACTGAAAATGCCTTATGGGCATAGGTGCACAGAGGGCACTAAGAAATAATATGGGTTTGGCGCACATGTGCATGATGCGTGACTGTGGGCCACTAAAACTGCGAACGTATGTCACATAGACGTGAAGAAAATTCTGGATGAAATTCTCTCAACTCAGCTTTGAATTTGGCTTTCTGTAGGTCGGATTGGGTTGGTTATGGTTCTTGCAAGTTAAATAAACAAAAGGAAGAGATAAAATTA
Organism: Picea mariana; assembly: GCA_032191745.1. NCBI lineage: Eukaryota > Viridiplantae > Streptophyta > Pinopsida > Pinales > Pinaceae > Picea > Picea mariana. The sequence goes on from JASDQU011403618.1 coordinate 63,551, forward strand.
CCCAAATGGGGGAGGAAATTGATACCTTTCCCCAGTGGATTCGCCAATCTGTTGCACCTCTTTTGTCCCCTAAATGGGCAAAATAGAGATGCTTACAAGCCCAATTGGGTAGCTAGGCAAGACAACAATAAAGGAAAGGGTTAGAAAGATAAAGCATAAAATATAAACAAAGAATTAAACTAAGAATGATAAAAACAATTAAACTATAGTGCATAAGAACATAATAACAATGAATAAACAAGACTCATGCCACCAATGGAAAGGATTGTATTAGTGGAAAAAAAGCACCGAAGAGAAAGGGAGACTTTGGGTCCCCTCTTCCTCCAAGGGAGGGCTCTTGGACCCCCAAGTATTGAGCTCTTCTTACAAATGAGGAACTAGGATGAAATGGTGAAGAGAATCCAAAGAACATTCATTCTAGAGGTGATATGAATGGCTAAGTTCAATGGTGCTATCATACTCTTGATGAGGAAAGAGGATCCTCCAAGAGAATATCAGTAGCATAACAATACAAATGAATCCTTGAAAATGTAGTGCACCCATGGCTTCCTTTTATAACATAACTTTGAGGCATTATTCAACCATCTTTTAGTGTGAACAAGGGGCCATTTAGGGCACCCTTAGGTCTTTGACCAGACATCCATCCGGATTCAGCCAAGATTTGGATGTCAAATCGACTTGGAAGTTGAACCAAAAGTGGGTGGGAGGCTGACCAATATCATAAATGTGTTGTTTTGAGGGATGTGCAGTTTTTTGCGTCCACAATTGTGCATCATGCGCATGTGCACGTTTTCCTACGTTTCTGAATGGCACATGTGCTCGTGCTTCCTATGTAGTCTTAGCGCATGATGATTTTATTGTTGATTGTATAGTTTTGGGCCTTTTGGAAATGCATTTTTGGTCCATGGGTGCACTAATAGTTGTTTGGAGATGCTGGATTCCTGTAACCATTTGTGGACGAAATTTCAGTGATAAAAATGGTCTTATATTCTTCATACTTAACTTGTTATATGTTCCCCTAGGGAACTTCTCTTTCCTGAGATGTGTCCGAACCTGATCTCCCACTTCAAATTGAAGTTCTTTACGGTGTTGATCAGCTTTGTTCTTGTACTCTTGGTTAGAGCTCTGCAACTGTCCTCTGATATGGCTATGGAGCTTCTTCATTTCTGCAGCAAAATATTCTTCTCCAGTGCTCCTGATCTCACTCTGTTCCAAGTCTTTCAACTCAGATACTCCCCTGGGTTGCATTCCATACAATATTTTGATCGGGCTCTTTTTAGTGCTCCTATTTGGTGAATCATTGTATGCAAATTTTTCTTGTGGAAGAATCTCATCCCATTGGTTATGGTGCTCAGTAACCAGACTCCTTAATAGGTTTCCAAAACTTTTGCTTACCACCTCAATTTGTCCATCTGTTTGAGGGTGATAAGATGAGCTAAAGGACAAATCTATCCCCAACTTCTTCCACAGTGTTCTCCAAAAGTGATAAAAAAATTTGTGTCTCTGTCCGAGATAATGCTTCTGGGTAGGCTGTAAAGTCTTACAACTTCCTTGAAAAATAGATTTGCAACATGTGTTGCATCACTGGTCTTATGGCATGGGATAAAGTGTGCCATCTTTGAAAATCTATCCACCACCACAAATATGTAATCGCATCCTATTTGCGTTCTTGGCAGTCCCAACACAAAATCCATGCTTATTGCATCCCAAGGCCTCTCTAGTATTGGCAATGGTTGATACAATCTAGTGTTTTGTCTTTTTCCTTTTGCATGTTGGTAGATTCTACATCTGTTCACAAATTTTATCACTTCTGTTCTCATACCTGGCGAATAGTATGAACTGCTCAACTGTGCAAATGTTTTATCATGGTCGAAGTGTCCAACCAATCCTCCACTATGATTTTCCTTCAAAAGGTTATCTCTCATTGAGCATTTTGGTTTGCACAATTGATTTCCCTTGAACAACAATCCCTCTTGAATCATATAATATATCCACTAGCTTCTATTTCTCAGCACAAGATTTTCACATGCTTCATATGCTTCCTTGAAATCTGTATCATCACAATACATGTCCTTAAGGTGTTCAAACCCCTGAGGTCTTCACCTAAAATTCCTGTAGAATCAAGCATCTCCTGCTTAATGCATCAACAACTTTGTTAGCATTACCAACAATATGTTTTATGACAAAAGTATAATTCTGCATAAACTCAACCCATTTTTCATGCCTCTAATTCAATTTTTCTTGTCTGGTTATGAATTGTAAAGCCTGGTTATCCCTATACAAGACAAATTATTGTGGGACAAGGTAGTGTCTCCACTTCTTCAAGGCTTGAATTATGGCATAAAACTCCTTATCATACGTGGAGTATTTCCTCTTGGTCTCATTCAAATTATCATTGAAATAGGCAATGGGTCTATTATCCTGGCTCAAAACTGCTCCAATTGCAACTCCACTTGCATCACATCTCACCTAAAAATGTCTTTTCAAAATTCAGCAAGACCAGAATTGGTCATTTTGTTATTTTATTCTCCAGTATATTGAAGCTCCTCTCATCCTCCTCTGTCCACTTAAAAGACTTGTGCTTCTTCTTCACTGTATCCATCATTGGCGCACAAATTCCACTAAATTCTCTGATAAACTTCCTATAGAAGCTTGCTAATCCATGGAAGCTCCTTACCTCAAACATTCTCCTCGGTGATGTCCATTCTTTGATTTCTTTCACCTTCTCCGAATCCATCTTCAGTTCATTAGAAGAGATCACAAAACCCAAGTAAATGAGTTCTGTCTTCATAAAAGAGAACTTCTATAGATTTATTAACAAATTCTCCTGCTCCAGTCTCCTCATCACTAGTGTCAGGTGCCTCAAATGCTCCTCTTTAGTCCCGCTAAATATCAGTATATCATCCAAATATACAACCACAAACTTGCCAATGAAATATTTCGGTATTTCATTCATGAGCCTCATAAAAGTACTCAGGGAATTTGTTAAGCCAAATGGCACAACAAGCCACTCATACAAACCTTCATTTGTCTTAAAGGTTGTCTTCCACTCATCACCTTCTCTCATTCTAATCTCATGATATCCACTTTTCAAATCTATTTTAGAAAATAAATTTTCTCCACTTAAACAGTCCATTAAATCATCCATTCTTGGCAAAGGAAATCTATACCTGATGGTGATATTGTTAATGGCTCTTGAGTCTGTACACATTCTCCATCCTCCATCTTTCTTTGGACTCAACACAGTTGGTATTGTGCATGGACTCAAGCTCTCTCTGACCAAACCCTTGTCTAACAGTTCTTGGACATGGTTCTTCACTTTCTCATTCTCTCAAGGTGTCAATCTATATGCTTCTTTGTTCGACAGACTTGCTCCTGGTATTAAGTCAATATGATGGTTGATACTTATGATGGGTGGTAATGAGTTAGGCAGCTCATCCACCACTATGTCAGCAAAATTATCCAACAATTCTTGAACTTCTTTAGGAAAATCATCCTTCGAAGTGATCGTAAGGATAATTCCGGGTTTCCTCACCACAATGAACTTCATCTCCTATTGTTCCTTGACTTCTTTCAGGAGTTCCTTCCCGCTCATGAGAAGTATGCTTGTGATGGCTTCCTCTTTCACTTTCTTCTCATCTATTGGCACCAACATGTGTGTTCTACCGTTCTTATCCAAGATGTATGTATTCTTCCTCCCATCATGAATGAAATTCCTATCAAACTTTCATGGTCTTCCCAAAAAAATATGGCATACATCCGTGGGAATTACATCACGTAGAATTTCATCTCTATATCCTCCTATCTTAAATTCAACCAAGCATTGTTTAGTAACAATTACCTAGTGTCCTTTCTGAAACCATGAGACTTTGTATGGATTTGGATGTGCAGTTATCTACAACTCGAATTTCTCCACCATCTCTGTGGATACTAAGTTAGCAGTGCTCCCACTGTCAATTATCACCTTGCATACTTTGTCTTTAGTCTTGCAAGTTGTCCTGAAAAGACTATTCCTTTGCACTATCTTTTCAACTTTTGCCTCTAGTTTTAAGATAACCTTCCTCAACATTAGGGATATTCCATCCTCTGCTCCTTCTGCTTCAACATTCCCTCTCTGTGCTTCTGAAATGTGAGCTTCGCCTCCTCTTTCTTTCATTTTCTCGGGACATTCCCAAGACATGTTCCCTGTCTTTCCACAGACATAACATTTTACTTCTCCTCCTCCTCTTCTTCCTCTTCCTCTAGAAGAAATTCTTCCACCACCCTGTCTTGCTCGAGAACTTCCTCCTATTTCTGAGTGACTGTGTGGTTTTTTAGCCTCATCCTTAGACTTATGTGCCTTGTCATGGGTAACTCCCATGCTTTTGTTTGGGGCTGGGCTTTTGCCTCTTCCTCGCTGGATTTGTTTTCTAGCTAAATTTTCCTCTACCTTTAGTCTAAAATGATAAGCATCCTCCAGTGTCTTTACAGACATCATGCTAAGCTCATCCTAGATTTCATATCTCAGGCCATTTATATATCTGGAAACTTTTTCTTCATCTCCCTCCCTTTGTCCAGTTCTGATTTTCAGTCTGTAGAACTCCTCTGTGTACTCCTTAACTGTCATCCCCTTCTGTCTCAGGTTCTACATCTTCATGAAAAAATTGATCTAATAATCTTTGGGCATGAACTCAGCCTTCACTTGGCTACCATTCTGTCCCAATTATTTATCTTTTTCTTGCTTTTGATTCTCCTCTCAGCCTGTAGTTCATCCCACCACAGTGTTGCATGTCCTTTTATCCTGGTGACAACTTGTTTCACCTTTTTCTCTTCATCGATCTCTTCATAGTTTAAATGTTTGTCCAAGTATCTCACCCAATCCAACATCTCTTTAGCATCTAAATTTCCTTCATACATTAGGACCTCTATCTTGTCTTTGCCTCCCAATCTAGAAACTTATCTCAAAAAGCGTTCTTCGATAACATCCTCTCTTGTAGCTTCATAGGCTTCTACTTCTTCTCTCTCAACATCACTGGTGTCTCCAACATTAGGTGTTCGTCTTTGTGCTACCTCCATTGCCTCCAATCTTGCACGAAGTTCTCACATATCCCTTTCTACAACTCAATTGGCTAAAGGTGGTTCCGCTCGTTTCCTTGGTGGCATTGTGTTGACTGTCTGTCACACATAGAGTACAACTTTGAGTTATTCTATCTCCTCTCCTTTTCCTACTGTCTGGAAGAAAAACTTCAGCTCTGATACCACTTGATGCAGACCCCCCTTCTCTCCAAAGGGTTGCACGACCTCTCGGTCTAGGATCGATCAAGAAACTAAGTTGGATTGACTCTTTGGGTCTATGCTAGAACCCAAACCCACTTACAAAGGTCCTTTCTCCAAATGTGTAGTTCATATGAGACCTGTGGGTTCTCTCACGAGCTTTGTTCAAATTCCATGCCAACTGGGCACTAGCTCTTCTCTGGCTAAGCCACTTCATTCTTATGACCACAGCTATGACCACTTGCCTAACTCAAAAGGCATTTCATGTATCGGGTCTTTGCATGTGAGTCACCCTGACTCTCCCGACCTCTGAAATCTTGATAGGATCCTAGCGCATGCTATCCCCTCTATTCTCCTTCACCGATGTGACCCTTCTCTATGATCGTGGGAAAATATTTGGAGTGCTTCATGATTTCATGTTTCACAAAGCCCGCTTGCTCATCCTCCCGAAACCTGAACTTGTGATTTTTGCTCACTTGATCAACGATCCACAATCCCCGTGATCCAATGGTCCTAATCTCCTTTTCGCGTATCGGGATTTCACGTTTCACAAAGCTGGAAGGATGATCACTTCTCTCCTTCTATACTCGATATCTCGAAATTCATGTGCACCAGATCAAAAACTCACAACTCCCCATGATTTGATGGCTCAGATCAACTCTTCGTGAATTGGGACTTCATGTTTCATGAGTTTGGAAGACTGCTCACCTCCCTTTTCTCAATATCCAAACTCTGTATATCTCCCTGGACAATCAACGGTCTTGATTTCTCCTTCGATCAACGACTATGCTCAAATTGCGATTTCGCGATTCACGAGTTCTTATAACTCTGCCTTTTGACTTCTATGAGTCAAGAGTCAGCGAAATGTTGATCTCTCATGACGTGTCTCCCTTGACGATGGATGGTTCCGATGATTTCAAAACTTCGTAAGTCTAATTCTCCTGTACAATTTCAAATCTTATCGTTAGTGCACTTTACCTTGATCAAGGGGCTACAATTATTTTGTGCTCAGGCCGAACGAATGAGATCTTTCCTCCTCTGCACTTGCTCCTCGTTGTTTGGACATTGATCGGATGGTTCATATCTCTCCCTCTGATCTTAATATTTCTTCAGGCTTAGAAGATTTTCTAAAAGATTCAAAGGTTTCGACCTTTGTCCTTCCTGGGAGTCTGTTTCTTGGATCTCGTTAACACTTATCAAAAGTGTTATTCCTCTTGAGCTTGGTCTTGTGAATAATTAGACTTCCCATGCACTCCTTAATTTTTAGGAATTTCGATAACTCAAATATGAAGAATTTCTCGAAGAGAAATTCCTCTCTCCCTCCTGGCGTTCTCCTTTTCTGGTTCTTCAACTTCTTCCAAAGTCCCTTTGACACTTAGTCGAATCTCATACCTATGCACTCCTTGCACTGGATATTTACGAAAGCTTCGAATTCTTGCAGATGAATGTGCACTCCTTGCACCAGTCTCTTTTCACTCCTTGCAAAGGGGAAGTTTTGTGCTATCTCTTCTAAGCTTCGGAATTGAAACATATCTCGTTAATGCACTCCTTGTGTTCTGTGTGCACACCTTGCACCACTTGACATAAGAGAAACAATTGAAACTTATCCTAACATTCATAGTTCCATATATTCATAATGAAATTCATTCATTCATTCATGAAACACAATAACAGGGAATTGCAAACAATGTCCACACCATGCATTGGGTCAATTTTCCTCTATTATATTCAAAAGTGAAAAATGACTACAACTATAATCAAAACAAAAGATGAAAACTCAGAAATCTCCTACTAACTTGTAGCTAGCCTCATTTGGGCATACATAACCTCTATTTATCTCAAAGGGTTCTTAGGGTTCCCCTTGACTACTTTTCTACATCAAAACCTAACCTGACGACTATCCTAGTACAGTCACAGTCCAGAGCAGGAGTGGAAATTCCCACTTCGCCCGTGATCGTTCAAGCGTGCCCCAAAAGATTTTTTCAGCACTGAGTTAAGGCGTACTCCAATATATTCCATAACTGCTAGCGTTGAGATTCCGTACAGATTCCTATACACTGAGAGGTCCTGCTCCAGGCGCTTGCAAATGATGCTCCCGCATCAGTTCAAAAACTCTAATAATTCGAGACTTCAAGCCATTTCAAAATACTAAATGAGCTCTCCTTGTGTAGGTAAATCCTGATTACTATTTAACTCAATAAAATAAGGCTTTCTTGCAACTCGCTCACTTGAACTTCACACTCGCTTAATTTTGTTTCACGCTTGCTTATACTCGTTTGAATTTGTTTCTAGGAACACACTTGCTTATACTTTCACACTCACTTGAAGTTGCTTGCTTGAGCTTGCTACCATAAAGTTGAGGATGTCAGTTACCACCGAAAATGCATCCATACTTGTGATTTTACAATAGAATTACAATGAATCAAACAAATGACGGGTTCAACCAAGAATGCATCAGATACAATTTAATGTTATTTTAATAGTGACACTTACAAAGAAACTATTGCAAGTACAATTCAACTCGATCAAGTAATCTTACAACAGACATTTTTGCAAATTACATTTGAATTTTAGATGCTCCATGATGTGTTGAGTTCAAATACTTTGATTTGTCCATTGTTGGTGTGGTTGACGACCTGAATGATTAAGAATTCTCTTCATAGATGGTTGATCATATATGCTTGATTGACATTAATTGTGTTCTTGATTTTTCTTAACTTGTTGTGTACTCCATGTGTATTACATTAAATCGTCAATTAATGATGTCAATACTATAAATTAAATATCATAAGAAAATCCAAGTAATCAAGCACAGTCACACACTACTCAAAACACCAGAAAAAAAAAGGAAGTATCTTTTAGGGCCTTGATCTTGACCCTCTAAAAGTCTTGTTGAAAAAGAGTGTGAGAGAGTATTGTACTGTACTCTCCTCAACTCTTGATTTCAAAATTACAATCAAACTTTTCAAAAAAAAAATTACTTCTTGATATTGAGATTACAAAATTGGCTAATTTTTACAAGTCACCCTCTTGTCTTCTTGTCTTCATAATTATAAGTGAAACTTCCAAAATTTGATAAATAAATATTCTCATAAAACCCATTGAAAAACCATAATTGTAATGCTCAATCCACTTATTACTCTAATTTTAATTTCATATCACTCCAAAAGATTTTCTAAATCTCCTTATCACTCCAATCATATAAAAGGAAATTACATAAAGTACTACTTTATGTTAACAGTTTAAACCATATGATATAAAGTGAGTTTACATAAAGTATATTATTTTATGTTAAAGTTTTCAAAACTAAAACTTCCAAATCTTATACCTCCATATACCTATAGTATCTCAATCTTTCTCAGAAATTTTTAAGGAGGAAAACAATTCCCTTAAAATGTGTGCCTTGTTTATTTTATACGAATGGCATAGCTTTATATGAAATGAAATAGTTACGAGCTCTCTGTCCTCAAATTTTGCGTGGTAAAATTCTTTTTTGTGCCTTGCGTTCAAATCAAAGCTATTTGTTCACAGTGCTATTATCTAGGGTTTCTTCAATTTCTTAAGTTGTAGATCGATGGAAGGAAAGATTCTCTTCATAAATAACCCAAGAAGCAACAATTTCGATTTTCTCTTTCTGGACAAAGATCTGTAATATGGGGAGTTTTATGTGTCGAAGAAGTCAGTTTTGATGCTTTCCCATATGATCTAAGCTTGTCTAACTTGTCATTTCAGTTTTTCAGAAGTGTAGAGCAGTAATCGATCTCAGAGATTGCTTGAGGTGATTTCGATGAGATCAATTAGATAAGGTAGATCATGGTAACAATTAGATGTGAAACTTATTGATTTGTTTTCAACCAAGACAGAAAATGGCACGTAGTAATTGCTGAAGGAAAATTAAATTATGCTCTTACTCATGGAGGTTCAGATCACTGGATATTTGAGTAGCCACTACAATAGATCTGCTTCTTCCTTGCTTTAGATCCGCGACTTAGACATGTGGGTGTAAATGAAGGATATTTGCATCTTTTTTGAATCTGCACGTGGATTCTGTGGAAAATAAAACTACACAACAATAGATTTGGTTAATGGATATAGCTATAGTGAGTTCTTTGCAATTTCAAGTTGGTCATATGGACAACAACACATCACAGAGCTAGAGCCAATCACTCAACAAATACAATAAGCAATTCATATTGATCACATAGAGAAATATACTGTCTCAATGAATCAAAACCGACAAATCTCAATGTGTAGATATTGTAAAGATATTGATCACATAGAGAAACATACTGTCTCAATGAATCAAAACCGACAAGTATCGATGTGCAGATCTTGTAAAGAGACAATTACACATGACATGCTAACAAAATGAAGACGCCACTTTCCCAGCTTTCAGTAAATTTCCTTTCTCTTCTCATATTAATCCATACACATTCAAGATCACATTATACAACTTGCATGACTTTTTAGGACAATCATTAAAGATCAAAGGATAATTTCATTTACCTTTAAATAATAAACAATCATGGTACCATTGAACCACTATCTAATGTGATGAAGTTTTTCAATGTCTTCTATGCTTTTCAGAATCCAAACCAACCTTGCCTTTGACAAATCATAACCCATAAGTTAAAAACACTGGCGATGTTGTGAATTTTTGGTTCGGTCCATGATATGGTCCATGATACAAAACAACAATGCGACCTCAGATCTCAGTACCATTTCCTTTGAGTTTGAAGAGATCTGGGTTGATGTCAAGGAGTCTTCCTTGCTTCCTCAATCCATCACCAATTCTCTTCCATTACAATTTCACCATGGCTCTAACACCAATTGATAAAATATAGAAAGGAACAAAAAGATGATGGAAAAGGCTCCTAGCCAACTCTTAATGTATTCACACCAATGCTACATATTTGTACTACAATGGGTGATGCCACCTCATAGAGAGATTTTCTCTAGATCCTAAAATCATGCATGATGATTAGGTTAGGAAATATTAACTAAATCATTAGTCATCACTTGAGGATATATTACTAATACCCTAAATGAATAATAAAAATATAGGTGACAATTAGACTTAGTGTTTGGTAAGGTAAGCTATAGGCTAAAAACTAAGAATGGAACACCAATATTTGATGGTCAAAGCTATGCTTTTTGAAGCAAAAGGATGATAATGCTTTTGCAAAAACATGGATTTGATGTCTGGAAATCAGTAGTAAATAGATACAAGGCACCTGCCTCTCCCCCAACATATAGAGATGAAAATAAGCTCTATGAAAACAATTCGAAGGATATGGATGCCATTTTGAGTGGCTTGGTTGATTCAGTATATGTGCCTGAGTGGGCCTAATGGTAAAGAACATCTGTTTCCTCTTAAGAGGTCACAAGTTCAAATCTAGAGGGGGGTAGGGTATGTATACCTCCGTAGAATTTACCAGTCAAATCGTTGGGTGGAGGGGGGTCCCTTGTCCCACAAACAAGGGGGTCTCATACACCAATATGGTGTGGCTTGGCCGTGACGTTAAAAATAGTTTATTATTATTATTATTATTGCGATTCTGCAAAGGAATTTTGGGACAAACTTCAAAATGTCTACAAAGGAGATGCCCAAGTCAAGGGAGGCAAGATTTAAACTTACATAAGTCACTTTGAACATATGAAAATGAAGTAATATGAAGATATTGTAGCTTATTTTCTGCGAGTAGATGAAATAGTGAACACTATTAAAGGATTTGGAGAAGAAATTAAATGTTTGGTAATTGTTCAAAACATACTAAGGTCTATTCCAATGAAATTTGATCCTAATATTTCAGCCCTAGAAGAAAGATAATATCTTACCACGTTGAGCATGGATGAGCTACATGGGATACTCACAAGTTATGAAATGATAATAGAACAGGATAATCCATCTAGGAGGGAAGCATCTTTCAAATAATCCAAGAAGACAAGAAAGAATAATAAAAATTTAAATTCAAGCGACAATTTCAATTATGATTCAGATGAAGATGATGAAATAAGCAACTTCGTGAATAGATTGAAGGAAGGAACTGGCAAGTACAAAGGTAAGCTTCCTTTAAAGTGCTTTAATTTTGGTAAAATTGGTCATTTTGCTTCTAAATGTCCTTATGTTAGGAGTCTATATAGTGATGAAGCAAAAGTTCATACTAAATAAAAGAAATATTAGAAAGGAGACAAGAAAATAAATAAATTAAGAGTCTTCAAGAAAAGTCTCTACTCAAGATAATATAGTTCCTCATCTTATGAGGATAATGATAGTGACAGTGACTTAGAAAGAGTGCTCTTTATAGAAATAGAAACTCAAGAAGGAACACTTGAAAATGACAAGTAATATTATGAAGAAGACGGTGAAGTGGATCTTGAGGCAGAACTAATCACTGCCTTAAGTGATCTAAGAAGAGTGTTGGTCCTAAAGTCTGCACCTGACTGCTAATGGGCAAAGCTAGACCACCTCAAGTTTTGGAATGATTATTCTTTATTTATGGGTTAGTTAGAGGGTTGGTTTTACCAATACAAGATCATGTTGGGTCGGAAAAATGAGAAAGATGAGGATCCTCCTTGGCTGGTGGAACACTAATGACAAACAAGTGAAATAATAGAGGTAAAAAAAAAAGGGAAACAACAAACCACTCAATGAATAATCTGCTGTAATAAGTTAATACTTAAAATATCATTTCAAGACATTAAACATGTACTGAAAACATAGTTATTCCCATAGGTTGCAACACAACCAAATATTCATCAAAGCATAGTTTTTATCATAGGTTGCATAATAATAAAGACAAGTTATACAATAGATGAAGGAAAAGAAATGTACTTCACACAAATCAAAACTGTATTCAAGATATGAAACACATACAAATTTGGACAAAAACACACTGTCATCAATAGTATCTTCACTAGGTAGAGAGATTTAGTCCATGCGAAAAATGGGTCCAACCAGTTGTTGTATTGATCTCTTTCTCCCAAAAAATGAAACCTTTCTAACCTATAAAATATGCCTATTTATCACAGATGTAGAGGCCCTCGACCAATGTGGAACTGAGGCTTAGCTCTACACCTCAACTATAAAAAAAATTATTAATTTAACTAAAGCACACTACTAGAGTATGTTAATGAATACTTCGAACTTGAATTAACAAAAATGAGTTCTTATCATGCATAGAAGACCACTTATTATGCCTTAAACTAAAGAGTCTTGAACTAAACAATTGAAAACTACTACTAGCAATGAAACTAGGCTGATGCATGTGCTCGAATGAACTGAGATTGGCAGAGAATGACTAGGAGTGACAGAACTAAGTTCTACATTAAGCATTGACATGTAGGCATGTTGTTTGAGTCCACTTGAGATGACTGGATGTGTTGATAGCTCCTTCTTGAGCTATACCATGATCTTCAATCTATGAACTATTCTAGGAGATTAACATTCGGGTGTCTTTTATTCCCAAAATGAATGTGAGCCATTGATTGGTTTCGCAAATATGTGATCAGAGGGACCCTACTAAAGTTTTCTTAGTCCATCAGTTTTAGACTTCCTCTAACCCCATTTAGTGATGGTGCCAATTCAGAATTGCAGGAGTTCGACCCTTCGACGATTTCAGCCTATGCTAAGTTGAAAAAATCCTGGCATGGTAGGGCCTAGAGTGATGTGGCAACCTAATGTCACTTTGGGATTTTGATGGTTCGACACTTCTACATTCGAGAGTTTTGGATTGTGAAGCATGGAAATCTCCCGAAGTGGTACGATCCTGAAGTGACATGTCTAAGAAGGAGAGTGGCATGTGTCACTCGTAATTGAGTAGATGACATGCCCCAAGGTGCCTGAAATGAAGGCCATGTGTCAATTCTATATGGATTCCATGTGTAAGCGCCATATGACTGCCACATGTCTTGACGGATGAGTGTCATGTGATTTAGAATTTCGACACTTTGGCACTTTAGTGTTTGGCAGTTTTGGATTATGAAATATGAAAATATTGCGAAGTGGTCCGGTCCCGAAGTGACGTGTCTCAGAAGGAAAGTGACACGTCACTTGAAATTTAGCAGATGATGTGCCCGCAGGTGCCTGAAATGAGTGCCACGTGTCTCAATAGATGAATTCCATGTGTCTCCGACTGAAGGCTGCGTGTCTCAATAGATGAGTGCCACGCATCTTAACGGATGAGTGTCGTGTGCTTCAGAACTTCGACACTTCGGCACTTCGAAGTTTGGTAGTTTTGGATTGTGAAGCATGGAAATCTTGTGAAGTGGTACGGTCCCGAAGTGACGTGTCTTAGAAGGAGAGTGACATGTGTCACTCAAAATTGAGCAGATGACGTGCCCGTAGGTGCCTAAAATGAGTGCCACATGTCTCAACAGATGAATTCCACACGTCTCTAGCTAAACGCTACATGTCTCAACAAATGAGTACCACACGTCTTAACATATGAGTTTCGTGTGCTTCAAAACTTTGACACTTCGACGTTCGAGAGTTTTGGATTGTGTAGCATGAAAATCTTGCAAAGTGGTAAGTTCCCAAAGTGACGTGTCTCAGAAGGAGAGTGACACATGTCACTCGAAATTGAGTAGATGACATGCCTATAGGTGCCTGAAATGAGTGCCACATGTCTCAATAGATGAATTCCACGCATCTTCGACTGAACAGTACGTGTCTCGACAGATTAGTCTTGTGTGCTTCGAAACTTCAACACTTCAGCGATCGAAACAATGACAAGTTTGGGCAATCGAACGTCAAAGTCACGAACTGACTTTCCTAATGATTTTATGTTAAAATCCACATGATTTTAGACCTCAAATTGATGAGAGTCGTTGATCTGATCGACCTGTTGGATCTTTACCATTGAAAATTACCCTGTCCGTTTTTACAATCCAGGCCCGAAAATGACTTCTCTGAATTGTTGTGTTTTGTCCACGGGTGTTTCCTATGCATACAAAAAGGCTTGGTCAACCTGCTATGAGATCAATCAATGGAAAACATGATGACAAGCATTCTGAACCAAATCACAACATGTAATTTTCTTTCAATAAAAAATAGAAACAAAAATGCGTGAAGTCTCAATCAATAAAGAAATGATAAAAACCAAGTCACTTAGTAATGGGAAACCGACTTAACCAACTAGAAGAAGAAAAATTTGATGAAGGAATAAGGAAATGAGAGAGGAGGGGTAGGGGTGCAGACCTAGGTTAGAACATTGGCTCCAACTAGGGATAACACTTCCCTGTGAGGTGCTAAGAACAACAGATCATGTGCCTTACTTCTCAATAACTTGCTCCCACCTTCTTTTTCTTACCTCTATTTCTGTCTGCTATCCATGTATCTTTTCCACTGTCTCTCAGCCATGCATCTCTGAAAAGTAACACTAAAGATAACCCCAGTTCCTTTGTTGGGATATGGAGTCTTTATTCAAACTTAAACTTGAAATTGCAGTTAAAACCTAGTTCCTTTGTTGGGATATGGAGTCTTTATTCGCACACAACTAACTAATCAAATGAAAAAATAAAAGGAAAACATCTATGGTACAAGAGGGACCTTCCCTCATCCTTAAACAAAAAGTGTTTCAAGAAGCACCCATTTACTGGGCCTCCGAAGATCTCTACATCATCTATATTGTGAAAGATAAATGTGTTATTGTCTATAACCTCAACCAACTTAAAAGGGCCAAACCAGAGGTTATCGAACTTACCGTGCTTGGACTTATCATCCCTTCTAGCATCCCACCTCAAGACCAGGTCACCTTCTTGAAATATCTCCTTCTTGGTTTTATTGTCAAAGGATGATTTCATATTCCTCTGGTATGCTTCTGTCCTCTGATCTAGTGCTTCTGTCTTTTGTTGAACCTCTATAATCTGGAAGATTCTCCTTTGGATGTCATTTGGTTCCTTAATCTCCTCTTGTAATAATTTTAGGACTAGTATACCAAGCTAGGTGGGAAAAAAAATGTCTACACCATAGACAAGCTGAAATGGGAAGGTTCCGAAATACTTCTGGGGTGCTAATTTTGTCGGCCCACAAAGCATACTTGAGTTTAGAGTCCCAAGATTTCTTATTTTTGGTCAACAACTTCTTGATAATCTTGATGAGAGTTTTGTTTGATGACTCTACTAGACCATTCCCCTAAGGGTAATACGGCATGGAATGTGTCAAGGAAATGTTATGAATTCCACAAAAGTAAATCGTGGCTTTGGACTTGAATTCTTGGACATTGTCTGTTATAAGCTTGTTGGGGCAGCTGAATCTGGAAAAAATATTGGTTTCCAGGAAATTCATGATCACCTTGTCAGTGGCATTCCTGGTGGGCACAACATCAATCCACTTGGTGAAATATTCAGTGTCAGTGAGAATCCACTTGTGCTACCAACTAGAGGGTGGATTTATATCACCTATGAATTTTAACCCCCATCACTGAAATGGACCACTGGCAGTGATAGGTTTTAGGGAAGTGATATTAACTTCTGTTTTCTTGCAAATTTCTGACATTCACTGCAGACCCTAATAATAATAGATATATCAGAGAAAAGGGTGAGCCAACAGTACCCTATCCTTAGGATCTTGAGAGTTGTGGCATTCCAATGCTGATGTCCTCCACATACTCCTCTATGCATTTCTATTGTGACTTGTTTGGCTTCATTTTCATCAAGGAATTTTAACAGGATGCCAACAGGATCCCTCTAATACAAGTTTTGTCTTGAAATGCAGAATGTGACAACCTTCAATTTGAGAGACCTGGCCTTTGTCTTCTTCACATATGGTGGAAATTCAAGATGCTGCAGAAAATAAATGATGTTTCTATACCAAGGTGAAGAGGAGTAATTTTCAAATACTTGCATGATGTCTTGTCCAGGGTGTATGATGGGTGCATCTAATTGGGTGAAGATTTGATGTAATTCTAGCACCTTATAGTTTGATTATGATAACAACTTGGCAAGTACTTGTCCCTAGATCGGATTGGTGGGTTTTATGTGTAGGTAATACTCCAATAGTTTGACAATCCATTTCCCTCTTTTCCCCTCACTGTCTGGCTAGACCAGAATGTCTTTGACACTGCTTCTAGAAACAAATGTTGTTATGCTAGACTGTAACACATATACCCTGAATGCTTTGAGTGCTTTGACTAGCGCATAAGCCTACTTTTCTAATATATCATACTTCAGCTCAACATATCAGAGAGATTTAGTAAAAAGGGCTATAGGTTGTTCATGCCCTTCTCCATTTTTCTATAGCAGTACAACAACAATGGTCTCCTTCGAAGCGAAAGAGAAGATGGAGAAACATTTTTCAAAGTCAGGGCTTGATAATACAAGGGCTTCAACTAAAGTGTGCTTGATCCTTTGGAATGTTGATTTTTCCTCTAGTGACAATTTTATTGCAACATATTTCTTCAACATGTTAGTGATAGGATTCAGGATTTCGGTGAAATTTGGCACAAATCCCCTTAGGAAGTTTATCTTGACAATTAAAGACTGGATAGCCTTTTTATTTCTTGGGATTTCAATATCTTTAATGGAATAAACTTGCTTTGGATCAATTTTTATACCTCTTGCTGATATGATGTGGCTCAGGAGCTTTCCTTCTGGCATGGCAAAGTGGGACTTCCTAAGATTCATAGATATTCCATATCTCCTGCATTTCTAGAAAACCTGCTCTAGATGATGCAAATGTTCATCATCAGACTTGGGGAAAATGGTGATGTCATCCAAATATATAACCATAAATTTGTCTTTTTCCCCCACAAAATCTATGTCCATGGTCCTATGAAAAGTGGCCTCTACGTTCATCAACCCAAAAGGCATCTTGTCGTACATGAATGTTCCCCATGGGGTGGTGAATATTTTTTTTTCTTTGTCCTCTTCACACATTTCTATCTGGTTATAACTAGAATATCCATCTAACAAGGAAATATTGTGGGCACCTACCACCCTCTATAGAATATGATCCATGTTGGGGAGGGGGTAATGTTCCTTTAGAGAACACTTGTTGAGATTTTGGAAATCAACACACAAGCGTATCTCCCCATTTTTCTTTCTCATAGGTACCAAGTTGGCCACCTAGTTTGAGTACGTCAATGGTACAATAATCCTTGCATCCAACATTCATTTCAACTCTTTCTCAATTATGGACATCATCATGGGATTAAATTTCCAAATCTTCTGTCTGAATGGCTTGGAGCAAGCCTTCAGAGGGATCTTGTGCTGGATGATGTCCATGTTAAATGTATTTAAATCCTCATACGAACATGCAAAAGTATCAATTTTTTTTTTTGATGATACTGACATACCTGTCCTTTTGTTCTGCAGCTAATGCTTTAGACAACTTGATGATATTGGGATTCTCAGTGGTCTCAATATTGCAATCTATTATATCTTCTTCTTGATTCTTCATGGCAGCTTCTTTGTAAACATCATTACTTTCAAACAACCTTTCTAGTGGCACTAGTCCTCTTGGAATGTGATTGGTTTTCAGCTCCACAATATCATGGCCAGCTACTATATTTAGCAGATGAGATGTTTGCTGATTTTCTAATTCATTATTTTTACCTTGCTGGTTTTCTTGGTCAATTGAGATATCGAAGAATTCATAAATGGTGTGTAGAAATTTCTGCAGCTCTAGATCATCACTAAAGACTTGCCAATGCTTTATATTGTCTGGTATGGCTATTCTATGTCTAATTTCCACTTGATATTGAATATTTGGACCAATGGGAGGTCTAAAAGTGATGGCAGCTAAGGCCAAATAATCTTCTCTTTGATTCTCCTCTCTGGGGATGAAGGATATGTTAAATTCTAGAAATAAATTGTCGATCAAGTCCCATACCTCGTTTATGTATTTCTTGAGCCTATGTTGTTTATATTGATATATGTTCTTAACTTGATTGATGATTAACTCAAAATCACCAAAAATTGCTAAACATTCAATGACCATGTCTTTGGCATTCCTCAATCCCATCACTAGAGCTTCATATTCAGGTATATTATCAATAGTTTCAAAATCCATCTTATAAGAGAGTGTTGTTACCTCTTGTGAAGGGGTAATGAGGAGTATACCTTCCCTGGATCCTTCCTTTGATGAAGAGCCATCAAAATACATCTTCCATATTTTGTTATGTTGATATGTCAGTGGCTGATGTTTGCATTGGATAACTGATATTTCAGGTTCTTCATCATTTAAATGAAAAACAAATGAGCCGATCTCACCCTCAACAACATAAATTGGGTGATTTCTTGGGTTTTGATGGTCATTGATGATATAAGATAATCTTACCTCTTTGTATAGCCTCCTATGTTCCCCTCCGAACACAGGGATGGTGGCATAAGTGAGGTCCATTTGTAATGATCTTCCAACCTTCTTAGCCCAAGTTCTAGATAAGAGCATACCAAACTTTGGGGGAATGCAAGACACAACAATGTCCATCACTACACTCTTCATTGATAATTGTGCTAAAGAAACCACCATATCTTTTATCAATCCCATACATTTTACTTTCTTAGAATCAAAGGAGTACAAGTATTGGTAGGGTTTGGTGATCTCCAGACCTAGTTATTCCATAACAACTTTGAACAACTTTGGGAATAACATTGTGCGAGGCTCTTGAGTCCATAAGACAGTTATGCAGGATCTTATCATGGGAATTTAAAGATATATAGAATGGTGGAGAAGCATCAGATCCATCCTTAATGTCTAGACCCACAGTAATGATTGGGTTCTCATCCTACAGACTAATTATATTAGAGGATACAATATAAGTAGTTGGCTGCAGAAGTTTCATGATGGATTTTTTGAAAGGTTCATTCTTCATCAATTCTGTCAAAGGCACATGGATCTTGATATTTCTCAACTCATGCTCTAGGATGAAAGAGGCTGGTGGCCTATCGAATTCCTTTATTTCAGGGACTACAGGTTTAGATGGGGGAATTTTTTTAGCTTTAGATGACATAACTTTAATTGGATTTGGCTTGGGAGGAACTTCAACCTGTTTGTTTTGATAAGAGGTGGTGGCTTTGGAAGACCCTGCTCTAGGCCTCATATCATATTTTTTCTGGGGTTGGCCTTGAATAACTCCCTCTTCCCCTATCTGATTATCAAACTGATTTGACAGTTGTGCTACCTCATATTCTTGTTGCGTTAAGTGATTGGTGAAAAAAATTGTTTCATTGAAAAGTACAACAACAATATCATCTACAACATCATTGTCTACATCTATCTTCTCAATATGATTGTCTTGGAAAGGAGGCGCTACCCTTTGATCATCAACATTCCTCCTTTCTCTTTGCATTACCTGAGGTG
>JASDQU011403619.1:5524-33788 GCA_032191745.1 Picea mariana
AGAGAGAAATGGAAATAACACTAAGGCTAATAAAAACCAAGGCTCTACAAACACTCTATCCCTGAGACCTCTATATAGCCTACTATCCAATATGCCAATCAAGTCTTTGAGTTTTAGCTTATGTCCTGAATCCAAGTAATCTTGAAACTTCTTTGCAATCACCTCTCTGATCACTATTTTGTTGAAGGCATATGAGATTGGTTTTGTTGGTTGGTGCAAGGCTTCACTAGTTTAAGTACTGTGGAAAACTGAAGCTAATTCTATTCAATGGAGCAAACTTCTCTTTTCAGCCACTTCGTTTAATGCTAGATGAAAACACCTCGCAATGAAGTAATGATCCAAATAATCAAAGAAACATGAAAGACACACAATCACTTCAAGAAGTGACCACTAAACCTGGTGATATTGTTCTATGAAAATACAAGCATCAAAATGAGCATATTCTTTCAACCTATTGAGATCTTAGATACAACTCTCAGGTCTATATTTTTCATCGTAAATTCATCTCTCATGTTATTTTCATCTCGAGTCATCGCTATGGATGGGCCCATTAAGAGCATAGTCATTTTGGTCTTAGAGAATCACTCATTTAATCACGTGTTAGGCTAGATGAAGAGAGTGAATTCATAAATAGATGGAGTTATAGGCCAGGACTGGAACTAGGTCAATACCAATGATCCAAACTCAACTAAAATTTATTTCATGGATTTTGCACCAACATGGCTATCAAAGAAAAAGAATACTTCAAATCTTATTGATACTTGAAGGAATACCACCATCTCTAGGGAGATGAGAGTGAGATCGAAAATGGGTCATCGTGATGAGGGATTCTAGGACACTAGGATGGGAACCAATACCAATCAAGGAGGATCATCTACCGACGAACAAGGACAGAACTACTGGTGAGGAATTCAATTGAGACAATATTTCCTATTGAAGAAATGATAGTTTCGAACGACCTACTCTTTTTGTTCATATTCATCATGCCAATGATTGAATGGAAACCGTTAATCCGCCTCATAGTGGTCACAAGGTCAACTATGGGACCGATCTTGCCTCCACTAACCGAACCTCCTAACATGAGGCTAGGAGGTGTCGTACGAAGCAAGTTGGGTGGCGGGGTCACTCAACATGTCCAAAGGCATGTGTAGATAGCCACATAATTTTAACATTGAAAATAATCTAAGGAAAAATTGAAAACTAAAAATCAAAATCCAATAGATAACCATTTACTACACCGCTGGTTAATATGTGAGCTTGTGGCAATACCTTCCACATTGTTTCAAAACTATGAAATGGGGAAAATGGTAACCCATTGAAAATTGTTCCTTTCTTTTGCTTTCCCGGGTTTTTTTCTTCTCTACCATATGTGTATCTCTGGTCAACAATCCAATAAATCTCAAATAAGGATGTAATCCAAGTTACCGATTTTGTAATGTAGTAATGATTCCAAGTCATATTTCTCCAACCTGACCTGAGACACCACCTTATTTTACAGTAGAAACAATATCCCAAAACTACAGACATCTGGTTTTATTTTCAACTAACCAATGATAGCATACTCTTGTGCACAATATCCATAGGTTCCTGTCGTGCAAGTGGAAACATGAGTCTTATCTCCAATTGGCCCAAGTTTGGCTAATCCAAGATCAAATAACTTAGAATGATATCCTTCATCCAGCAGGATATATGTTGGTTAAAAGATACCCTATGAGGTGATCAATTGACTAACGATCATTCCTTCTGAAATCAACTTCCAATCAATGTACCTAGAGCATAGTTTGATATTATTACGATCTTTGTTGATACAATGTCCTATTGTCTAGAAAACGAGAGGTCGACCAACAAATAATATTGGCTAGGTAAAGGAGGAAATCAACCAAGGTAGAAATAATTTGACCCAGGGGATGAGTAGTCGTCTTAAGCAAAGGTAGTATCGACTTAGAGAAAGAGAGAGAGCATACGACTCTGAGGAAAGAGGAAATTTCCTAGGCAGGTAGGCCTATGAACTCAATAATTATGTCTAGTTGGTAATAAGGAATTGTTGAGACCTTTTCGTGCCTCCATTTTTCCCTTCCACATTCTATTTTCCCCACTTCTTTACTCCATTTCGCTTCCCCCTTCCATACCTTCCCTTATTCCCATTTCTTTTTTTCCCTTCTTTGTTTCCCTTTATGGGTTACTATACTTAGCCATATTTCAATTCGCGGGTTTGTAGTCTTTCATTTCCATCCACTTACTCATTTCATAAGTTTGTTTCAACACTTAGACTTGTTCTTCAATTTTGTGGGTTCGCGGGCTCAAACATCCACTCTCCTTTTTATTTGACTCTCACTTTGCACTTCAAGTTCCATGATCTAAATTTCAACCATCACTTAAACTTTGGCCTCATCATGAGTATCGCACTCCAAAGTATTTCATTCTTCATGCATATGAGTTCGACTGACCGTTCCTGTACACTTAGTATA
Organism: Picea mariana; assembly: GCA_032191745.1. Taxonomy (NCBI): domain Eukaryota; kingdom Viridiplantae; phylum Streptophyta; class Pinopsida; order Pinales; family Pinaceae; genus Picea; species Picea mariana. Next base: position 7,993 of record JASDQU011403619.1, read on the forward strand.
ATTTTGATCATCTTTATAACCGCGGGTTGGAGGGTTTCCAGGCTGGCGGGTTCATGAAAATATTATATTGAAATCCTCTCACACTCATCCCCGCCATTTTGTTGTGTTTCCCAATACACACTAAGTAGTTTTAAATGCTAACAATTGTTGTGTAGGCCCCGAAAAGATCGTCATTAGTGGTGAAAGGATTGAGGAATACTTCATTAAAATCTCATTTAATCTTCATTTTCCAAGGGATTAAAATATCATTATCTCTCCGAAAAGGTTTATTTGAGATCATTATCCAGTTGAAGAAATAATTTCGTCAACTTAATGGCAACATCATCTCGACAGCAGTTCTATGGTGACACTCTAAATATTTTTGGTCACAAAGATCAAAACTTCCAGTGGTTGAGAGCATAATGGTATTATTCCTCCCCTCCTACTGCACAGAAAGACGAGAATGTAATATGGACATCTAGAATTTCTCATGTTGGTTGTATTCCTGAGGTTTTCGATTGTAAGGAAATCGTTGCATGGTATGTGGACAAGTACGTACTGAATCAAAGAATTATACATATCCAGGGACATTCTCTTATTTCTCTTTCACCTCAAGTCTTTCACAAGATGTTAAAGTTCCTTGAGCCAACTCTCACTTTCAAAGGTGGAGATTGCAGAGAATTCTTGAAGAAATGTAACAATGGGCTTGACCTCCTAACATAGTATTTAGAGAATCCTGCATTTGTCCCTGCAGGCATAATCAAAATCCTAGTTGAATCTCTAAAAAATCCCTATCGAGAAATTGCATGGCTATTTACCAAAGTGATAGGTTAGGAGAAAACTTCTTCTATATCTCAGATGATTTTATATATTTTGTATTTTACAGTTCAAAAATAGGCTATTTTTATTGGGGAAAGATCATTTCTATCAAAATCTCTTCTCAATTATCGCACTAAAAAATAGATAGAAAAATTTTATGGCCTCTTATTTGATATTTGCTATCATGCATTGTTGTCAATTCCAAAACTTAACCATCAGTAAAAGGGTAAATTGTGAAACAGATCACGATACCTTTTGGTATCATGTATTGTGGAGGCATAAAACCCCTCTATTTTTCTATGAAGTTTATAATGATTTCATTTCAGTCTTCAAAAATATTTTGTTGGGAGAAAACACTCCAAGGATATTTGTTGAAGCTACCAAATTTTTAGAGAAAATGGAGAATCATAATATCATAAGGATATTATGTTCAAAATAAAATCCTTCTTTCCTTTTGTATTATGTACCAGATAAATTATTTATTACACATGTGGCGAGGCAAAATAATTTATGGTTTCATTTTTTTCATGAAAAGAGGAAAAAACAATTTATTCCCCTGTCATGGAAGATTGGAGAGCTTGTTTTCAGAAATATAAATAAAATTGACAAATTTGCAAATCATGTTAACAATGTCAGTTTAAAGTACGCTGAAAAGATCAAAGGTTTTGATCCAAACAAAATCTTTGTTGGACATATGCTATCAGTAGGGTTCAGTAACTCCTTCATTCAAACTGTCTTGAGCGAAGAAGACAAATTTAACATCCAAAGCACTCATGTACATAACGTTGGCGATTTAGAAACATTACTTAGTAGTAATGATATTTACAAGCAAAGGGGAAAATGTCCCAGTGAAAGAAGTGCTCAATATCCAGTTATCACTCCTAAGAATACTACCTCTAGGAGAAGTGCTCTAGCGGCTCACCCAATTAAAAAAACTGTCAAAAATAGTTCCAGTGGTGGGAGAGAGAAGAATCCTCTCTCTAGAAAAATAGAAAGTTCACATAAGTTTCCCATGATAAAGAAGAGAAAAACCCCAGTACAAGAGGAAGAAAAAAATCTTATAGAAAATGATATCCAAAGTTTTTCCTTGGAAGATGTGGAACTAGAAGCTGACATTGAAAAAATATTTCCTACAATAGAACAACAGGAGCATATTGCTCAGCAAGATTCTTTACTGGAAGTTATTGGGAATGAGACCTTTAGTGAAGAAGAATCCTTCACTTTTCAAAGCATTGTTTTTTTACAGAGAATCTAAAAGGCTGATTGTAGAAAGAATTGACCAGAAAAATAAAAAAGGAAAGGCTCGCTCAGAGGTTGAACTCAAGTATATGTAACTGTCCCAGATTTCCAAAATTCATAAGGCAACTGGGGATGCACTTGACGACTCCATTGATGGTTTAGAGGCTGAGAATGCCAACTCAAAAGAAAAGATCAAAGAATTGGAGACTGCCTTGATGCCTCTTCTCATCCTAGCCAGTCCTTTGACAATGATTAAACCAACTACACCTCGTATCAAGTTAAAGGGATCTTCAAGTTTGCTCAATGTGGTCTGAAATTATGTTGAGAAAAACATTAAAAAGAGAATTCCATTGATAATAGAAGCTTGGGAGGTGTCAAAAAATATTGTTTCTTTTGGTTCAAGAACACGTGCATTTCATGAATATCTCCGAGTTGATTTTAAGAATGAAGAAATATTTTACATAGATTTTGTTTTACTATTTGGGATAAAATTCTCAAACATGACAGAATTAAAGAGAAGAGAAGAAGATTTTCCCTCTCCTAGTCGGATCAAACAATTGAATGCATGTTGGAAAGAAAAGAACAAGAATTTGAGAAATACTTTCCAAGCATGCAATGGAGCTATAGTGAAAAGACAAGAATTATTGAGAAGACTCGCATAAATAGATTTAGCAGGAAGCATTGGTGAGGTGCAAGATCCTAAATTAATTTTCAATTCAATGTTTATGAAAAGGGAACAATTTGATGAACACGTGGAAATACTAAAGGGATTATTGACTGAGAAATTTAATGGCATAATTGAATATGGTGAAGAAGAGATGGATAATTGGATTATCAATTATTCTATGAAAAAACAAGATATTGAAGAGTCAATCCACCACATTTCTCATTGCCTAAGAGATTTAGAAGGTAAATTGTTTAATATCAAAATTAGGCATGAAATAAATGTTGCGCCAATGAAGAATACATTGAATATTGGTTTAAGAGGGAAATCGATAAATCAACTAAAGAGGGCTAAGAAACAATAGTTGAGACAGTTCCTATAACTGTCTACGAGGAAGATAAAAGGATAGCAACAAGCAAGTGAAAAACGAGAGATACCATCATAGTAAGTTTATACGCATCACATTTTTCTTTCCTTATTAGTTTTTCATCCAATTATTCCACTTCTTTGATTAGAAAGGTTTAACCGAAATCTGATAACTTCTTCTTATCTTCTTTCCAGGTCTTGCTACTCTACCTTCACCCACCTTCTTCTCTCCACATCTTACTTCTTGTTTATATTACTTTTATGGTCCGCGGGATCCATATTCCCAGTCCTTTGGACAAACACATTTTAATTTCAAAGCATTGTAATAGACTTTAATATTTTTTCAGAAATCCCAAGAGAACTAAGTTGGGATCAGTTTTGACTATGTTTTATAACTCTGAGTTTTGAGTATAAAATATTTGAGATTGGTCTATCATTTTCTTCCTTTGAGATCCACATGTGTCTACTCTATTAAATTTCTCTTATGTGTACAAATCATCTTCTTTTATTTTTATGTGCGATTAGAAATCTTTATTTTAGCTATGATGGATGTGAGGAAATTTTACTTATGTTTTCAAATGTGTGATGTATGAGGTTCCTGGTCATTTCTCAGGAATTCTCTTTAAAATGAAACATTTTTATTTTCTGTAACTTTTATTTTTCTTTGAATATAATAGTGGATTTTCTCAAAGTCCTATATCATTTTGGAAATCCAGAATATCAAAGAATATCATAAAACAAAGAGGAGTACCACCTCTATAAAAATGCAGGAGGATTTGTATCCTCGTGAGGTTGTCGTTTTAGTCCTGACGGATTCAAGCATCAACATTTTTGGTGACCATACTGGGAACCAACTGAAAATTTGAAATTTGGTTTAGCATATTTTTTTTAAATACATGACTTTGCCTCAAGTTGATCAGCCCCAACTAGAAATTGGATTGAATAATCAACGAAGCATATTGCATAAGATATATAACCTTGTAATAACAATATTCAAGACCAGGGAAGAATTGGAAAGAACTTGGCAAAGGTTGGTCCAAGAAAAAGAAAGATAAATCCTCCGAACATAGAGGAGAGAGGAAAGACAAGACCAAATAAATGAAAGACAAGCTCGAAGAGCACAAGAACAAGGTCGAAATTGAAGCTGGACAAATACAAGGGACCTATCACCAGAAGTAAAAACAAGCAACTACATATTCCAGGAAGCAAAAAGCATATTCCTGAAATACCTCGAAACATGGTGGGAAGAAATGAAGAAAGGCATGAAGAACCACAAAGAGAGCCTCATTAATAAAGACAAAGAGGTGGAGGAGGTGGTGGAATAAATCAGGAAGGGCGAAGATTTGGAAACTGAAGAAGAGTAAGAGATTCCCCCCTCGATATTCTAGGTGAGCAACATGACCTCCATGTTCTCCCTAAGTGTACTCTGAAATAATTTTCTGGAGACGGAACAATTGATGCCAAAAGACACCTTGATTTATTCCTAGATGTTTGTGATTTTCATTGTGTTGAACATGATGATGTGATGGTAAGGTTGTTTCTTCAAAACTTATTGGGCCAAGCTTATGAATGGTACATGACATTACCCACTATATCAATTGGTTCATTATATGATCTTGAAGCCATGTTTATGACTATGTTCGCTCCTCCAATTGTGTATCATACTCTTCTCACTAATTTCACCCAGATTGGTTTAAATAAGAATGAGAGAATACGAGATTTCAATCTCATATTCAATAAAACTTTGAGTAAGATTCCAGAAGATAAAAGGCCGAATGACTATGTGATAATTGGTTGTTATAAAAATTCCATGCCACAAAATGTAAATTTTTCTATTAGAACACCCCAAACGGATACCCTGGAGGAAGCAATGACTAAAGCCACGGAGATGGAATAAATCATGATTGAAACGGGTGTTGACCCTGATATCATCCTGGGAAAAGTATAGAGGCAGCTAGGAAGCCTGAATATCGATGATCAAGGAGCCTCTAGTTCGAGAAAAAATGAAGAGTAAAAGTCGCGGCCAATTCAAAATCAAGCCACTGGAGAAGGGTTTTTTAAGGGAACCATACTAGATGTGAAGGTAGATCATGTTGCAGCACAAGAAAATAAGCAAAGGATTGAGATTGCACAAATGAATAGAACCATTAGGCAAATGCAAAATGAAATAACTAGATTGAGAAGGGGTGATAATTATGTAGCAAACCCGAGAATGTCAGTCCAAGAATAGAGAAGGAACCTTCCCCAGGAAAATAGAGTCAGGTTTGAAAATACTGATAATCAACAAAGACAAAGGGTTCCTAGGCAACCAGTTCCAAATGCAGTTGTTCTAGATGAGATATATGATGAACAAATAACTGAGCAAGAAAATGATTATTTACCGGAGGAAAATTTTGAAACTGTACAGACGGACGGATGTGAGACGTCCATGTATATATTCGAAGAAGGTGACAATTATCCTAACTCGCAAGAGAATGTTGCCCAAACACGGACATTTGTAAATAAATCCAAAAATAAATATGATTATGAAAAGGAAAAAGAAAAAAATAAAGAAAAAGATAAAGGAAAAGGGAATGAGAAAGAGGCCAATAAAAATGTGATAAATAACATCATAACCAAAAGGAAACATCTGGTATCAAACCCTCCCCGGATGAAATATAATGCCGTAGAGGATTTGAGTAAGTTGAGGATTACTCTTCCCTTTGTGGAAGTGGTGGAGATCCCTCAACAAAGGGAAAATATTTTGAGATTGTTGGATGACCCATATGGAAGAATGGAGGCTATTCTCATAAGTCCAAAGCAAAGCCAAAACAAATCAATCGTCAAGTTGAGAGGTAAAGTCCCACCTTTCTATATTTCAGTTGAGAATCATGATGTTCCACTCCACAACTGTTTAGTTGACACTGGTGTGACACATAACATTATGCCATTGCGGTCGTGGAGGCACTAGGCATGAACTGCACCAAATATTATGAAACAGGTGAAAGAATTTATGCAATTGATTCCAGGATGGGGCCATCTTTTGGAGAGATCAAATATTTGTATGCTTGAATCACTATTTCTCCTCATATTATTACAGTTTTCAATATTTTGTGGTTGATCTTCCTCCTGCATATGGAGTTGTCCTAGGAAGATATTGGTCATCTATGATCGGAGGCTACATAATGAATGATGGAAGCTACATGATGCTTCCAGATAAAGACAGAGAAATGATCAAGGTTCCTCCTGAACCTAGGAGGTAGTTTTCCTTCAAAAAGAAGGATAATGAACTAGTGGAAGATTATATAGATGTTGGGATTGGAATCTATGTTATTTTAGACATAGAGCAAATTGAAGACATGGAGAATCCAGACAATTATTTTAAGGGTCACTGAAGGATGTGATTTGATAGAGCTTGCTCAAGTTCAGGGAGTGGACTTGGAATTCTCCTTATAAACCCATAAAAGACTATGCATCCACATGCCATTAGACTTGAATTTGCATGCACCAATAATGAGGTAGAATATGAGGCTTTTATTCAAGGAATGATTCTCATAGAAGAAATGAAGATAAAACATTTTATTGTGATTAACGACTCCAAGTTGGTAATAAATCAAGTTACCCATAGATATAAGATTAAAAATGAAAGACTCAAATTATGTTTCAAAATAGTTAATGAATTGATGGAATCTTTTAGCTCTTTTAACATTTCTTTCATCCCAAGGGATAAAAATCAGAAGGCAGATTCATTATCTTTGGCGGCTTCACTGTTGAACCCAGATGATGTTCAAAGCAAAACATATTTTCAAGTGAAAAGAATCTTCTAACCTTTTGTACCTGACAATCATGAGTATTTACAAGTGTTTGAGAATGATGAAGAGCTAGAATTTTTTTTGGTAAATGATGATGAAGATGAGGATAATGACATTGTTGTTGTTCCGAAGAATTGTATTCAGTCTAGGTCCCTTTTTATAAGAGATGATCATGCTAAGAATATCCTGGAAGAAGTATCACTCTGAAAAGTCCAAGAAACAAGAAAGATTAAATTGGAACTGATAGTTCCCAAAAATATGTCAACTTGGGAGTTGATTGCACAATTGATGAAGTTGATCAATATGTCACACTTTTTAAAGAGTATCTTGATGTGTTCGCATGGAGTTATGATGATTTGAAGGCATATGATAAAACAATATTTCAACACATTATTTCTTTGAAAGAATGAGCAAAGCCTGTCAAGCAAAAGATAAGGATGATGAACCCCGAATTAAAGCCACTGGTAAAGGTTGAATTGGAAAAATTAAAGAAAGCTGGAATAATATACCCCATCAGACATTCTGACTGGCTTTCAAATCTTGTGGTTGTGAGAAAAAACACTGGGGAGATTCGGATGTGTGTGGATTTCAGAGACATTAATAAATCAAGTGTAAAGGATAATTATCCTTTGCCTAACATGGAATTTCTCCTTCAACAAGTCATGGGATCAGCTTGCATGTCCATGTTAGATGGTTTTTTGGGGTATAATCAAGTCTTCGTTGCTGAGGAAGACAAAGCAAAGACAACTTTCATAACACCTTGGGAGACGTATGCATATGCTTGGATGCCCTTTGGTTTAAAGAATGCAGGAGCTACATTTCATAGGGCTATGGATCATGCTTTTGAGGGTTTGATAGAAAAATTCATGGTGGATTACCAAGATGATTTAATGGTACACTCAAAAACTAGTAGTGATCACATTCATCACCTAAGGAAAGTTTTTGATAGATGTAGATTATATGGTGTTTCTTTAAATTCAAAAAAGTGTTTATTTGTTGTAATGGAAGGCAAATTTTTGGGCCATATTGTATGCAAAGAAAGAATCTATATTGATCCCAAGAGAGTTAAATCTATAAATGAACTCAACCCTCCATCATCCAAGAAGGGAGTCCATACATTTTTTGGCAAAATCAACTTTGTACGAATATTTGTCCCTGATTATGCAAGTATTGTGAAGCCGATCAATTTATTGTTGAAAATTGATCAAAGGTTTTAATGGACCTCGGATACACATGAAGCTTTTAATAATATCAAAAAGGCAATCATTACAACCCTAGTCCTCATTATCCCATATTTCCAAAGAGACTTCATCATTTATTCATTTGCAATAGAAACCCTCATGGCATATGTTCTTACTCAAAGAAATGCCAAGGGTGAAGAATTGCCAATTAGTTTCATGAGCAAGACCCTTTATGATTATGAATTAAGATATTCAGAGTTGGAGAAGCAAGCCCCGTCTCTTGTAAAAGTAATGGCACACTTTTGGACTTACATATTAAATTCTCATGTCATTGTGTATGGTTTATCCTCTCCTGTGAAGATGCTTTTAAATCAGCAATTGAGAGAAGGAAAATGGGCAAATTGGTTGGCGAAGATTCAAGAGTATGACATTGAAATTAAGCCTTTAAAAGCATTCGAAGGATAGGGTCTCTGTAATCTCATTGTGAATAGTGATTCTTTGGATCGAGTAATTTCGATTTCAATTGGAGAACCTATGGAAGTTTCAAAATGGTATAATGATATTGTATTTTACTTAAGGTCCGGACAATTTCTAGTCACTATGAACCCAAAGGAGCGAAGAACAATGAAAATGAAGTCAAATCATTATGTACACATTACTGATGTATTATTCAAAAGGAACTATGATGGCATATTATTAAGGTGTGTTGATGAAAAGAGAGCTCAAGATTTGATGAAATAATTCCACGAAGGTATATGTGGTGGACGTTTTGCGCCCACTGCCATGGCCCATAAAATAATAAGAGCTCAGTTTTATTGGCCATCATTTTTTAAGGACTCATATGCTACCATAAGAAAGTGTGTATCTTGTCAACGATTCTCAGGGAAAAGGAAAAACTTTGCAGTGCCATTACAACCTATATCTGTAGAACAACCATTTTCCCAATGGGGATTGGATTTCGTTGGACCTGTTATCACATATAGTTGTCAAGGGTAGCAGGTCGTCCAATTTCGTGGTCTACACAGGAAGTGTCCAAGCGCAGCATGCAGAGCAGCTCATTTCAGGCTTTAAATACGAAAAGGCGGGCTCAGTTTTATGACGGTGGAGATCCCATGTGAGGATCATATTAGTAGCCCCGGGGTATTCAGAGTTTCAGAATTGCACGAAGTATAGCGCCATGAAAAGAGTCGAATCCCAAAGCGAGATGAGTTGTTGATATTGAAGGGAGCACGTGGCATTCGATCCAAGTGTTTGGGAAAATAATCTTCGGGAGTTTTGAAGTAGGAAGTGTGTAAAAGTTCCGAAGGCCTGAAGTCCCGAAGTATATCTCGGCCATCCAAATCCAGACTGCCACGCGTCATCAAACCTGTCACTCCAAGAGTTTTACTTCAGGAGTTTTGAAACGAGAAACTCGCCAAGTTCTTGAAGCGCCTTTGGATATGAGTGCCAAGTTATGGCCTGAGGTCACATGCAGAATGGAGCGATGGAGAGGAGTTGTGCCTAAGGCCAAAGGCACCCGTATTGGTCACAGAAGAAGATCTGCATGGCCTTGAGGTGTCAGGATTGACTCAAAGAAGTTGTGGGCACCGCCTAGAAAATTCATGGGAGTGAGGCCTAGTCCCGATCTTGTTGAAGGTAGTTAATGGAAATGGGGGTGGTGGTTGAGACCTCGTCTCACCCCATAAATGAAAAACGGGTTGAGGACGGTCGTGAGTGCAGATTGGCAATCTGAAGTTTCCTTCTGGATGAATTTTCCTGCAAAACACATAACTGAGGTGAGCTTGTGTCTGACATGAGAATGCCTGCACAGTCTAATAGAGCAGGCACCAACTGAAAACTTTAAATGCAGTGGTCCGATCATGTTCCTGGTATTTGCAGCAGTTCTGAGTATATATGCTCAGTTTTGATATTTTTTTATGGTCGATGGTTGAGCTACGCTCCTGTATTGTAAATTTTTTATGAAGCTATGGTTCTCTGATTATGTAATGGGATTTGAGATTTCTTATTTAATCTAAGTCAACCTTTTTTTCCATCTCTTTTTCCTCTGATACTGAATGGCTCGGGCATGGATGATCCAGTCGAGTTGTTGTAACTGTATTGTGATGTATGTTTAATTTCAGATTGGTTATAACTTCATTCAGTTTCCTAAAACTCTGAATCGAAGAGGATCTTGTTTTCTGAGTTTTTTCTTCTTTCGTTGTTGGAAGACCGGATGTCCATAGCAGACCTTTACGTTCTCCTTACCATTCTTCCTCCTACTCACCTATACTACAGCTTACTGACTGAAGTTGAATCAAGACCTCATCTGCCTGTGCATACCAGTCCATTTTTATGAGTTAAAGCAATATCATCTTGAGTCTGTGCCCATTCAAACCCCCTTAAATTTATTCATTGTGACATACAAACTGATGGGTATTGGGCTTACCTTCGATGCAATCTGGAGGTGACTTCTTGTGCTAACATTTTTGGCATCGTTGCCAGGGACGAAAGTGAAGATATATTCCCTGGGAGAAATACAAAGAGCTTTTGATTCTGAAGGTGCATCAGATATCAGAACCATTGAAGATTACAGCTTGCACCTGGCGACTCCACCATCAAAGACTCCACTGGGGAGGATCTAGTTGACAAAAAAATGACCATACTGAAGGGAAAGACCAGATATCAGTCTATGAGTTTTCTTCATGAAGTCATGTTCTTCTTTATCAGCTCATTTCTCTCTTTCCCTTCACAGATAAAGAGGAATATCCTCTGCTTTGTATATTCAGATGACAATAAGCCTTCCTTCATTCATCCATCCTTGGAAGAAGAAGATATGCCCTCTTCTTGTGGTGTAGATGTCGATCCTGTGTCTTCACCTCAGCCTATTCATAAAAGTGAGATCTGTATTGCATCTCCTCTCGAAATTGATCACCTTTATAGCCTTAAGGAGGTTGAAAATGATTCATATCCTTCTTAGATTCACCTCCTGTTGTTTCTGTTGAACCTCCCCATCCTCTTGTTGAATCCCATATTCAGCCCACAATTTTTGAAGCTAATATTAGAGACAGGATGTTTAATCCTCTAAGGCTGCCCCATCACCTACATCCCTATCCTCCTTATTCCTTTGAGTATCTTCCTTGATTTTCTGGGGAGGATCATGTTACAGCTAAGAGGCACTTGGGGGCCTTTGAGAACTTTATTGATCAGTTTGAGATCATTCATGATGATGTAACCATGAGGTTGTTCTCACATTCCTTGTCTGGAGATGTTGTTGTGTGGTTTAGATGTTTGGAGGTCGGTTCTATTGGTTCCTGGATCGAGCTATGCCATGCCTTTTTAAAGTGTTGGGGTGAGAAAAAATCCCTTGATCAATATTGGTTTGAGTTTAATGCCTTGAGGAGAGGGGAAGAGGAAGCCTTGGTTGTCTTCAACAGGAGGTTTTACAGTGTTTATCATAGTATGTATGTGGAGATCAAACCCACAGAGACTGTTTCCATGGTGTACTATGTCATGGTTCAGCATCCAAAGCTTGTCATTCTCCCGAGAGAAAATAAATATTCATAATTAAGACATTTGTTTGAAGATGTTGTAGAGGTCGAAGAGAACATCAGGGCTAGAAAGTGGGTTCATACTTAAGCATATCTCAAAAATTTGCATGTACATGAGCAAGAAGACTGTCAATCTGTTTCATATTCTGAGCAAGAAGATAGTGAATATGAATCAGATCTGGAACAACAACAAGGAAGTAGGTATGATTCACATTTGGAATCAGGTTCTTCAACATTTGTAGATTTTTTTATGGGCAGGAACGCATATCAATCTTATGATCAGTTTCCAAAACATTTTGAGCATGTAGCAGTGGCTGATTGCATAGATAATTGTATGTTCTTGGCTGATCATAGTTATGATGTTCTAAATCCTACTGCACCTTTATCTTGTGACCATTCTTATGAAGAAGAGATGAAAACTATTGATGATCAAGAGTTGGTCTCAAAAGAACAAGGAGGGCATTTATTTGCAAGCAAAGAGAATTTTACAAAGGAGCAACCTGGTATTCTAAAGCAACTAGGATTCTATCACATTATTCATGATCCTGTGGCCATATACATGGAGTCATACATTTCAGATTTTCTGAAATTTTCAAATTGCATTACTTCACCAATACTCACAGGCAAGTATAGTGTTATGAAATATTTCCAAGACCGCACTATAGAGCCTTTTCCTTTATTAATTAAGGAAAAACATTGGGTGGAAATCAGCTACCCTAGACTCGCAGAAAATACAGAGCAACATCTAAAGGAGGAGCTTAGTGGGCAGTTTATCTCCTGTCCAGAACCTGCAATTGAGTAGGTATCACTTGGTATCAGCCAGTCTGCATCAATTGTCCACCCACCTGTGCACTCTGAGAACATCACACGACAGGTGAGTCACAATAAAGGACAGGAGTTAATTTCTTACTAGTTGAGCTCCCCTGATTATAAATTTTGTGACCATGTGGCATTATATATGGAGTTGTGTTTTCCAAAAGCATTGGAGCCTGTAGAGTTATTCTCCTTATCATCATTTGGGGGTATAGTCAGTGTTCCAAGCCATGTCCTCGTTTTGTTGTCATACTTCCTTAGCATTTTTTGGATTATCTGCAGTAAAGAGAAGGATCATATTAACAAACAGTTTGGGTGGCTATGGTGGAAGTTTTCTTTCACCTAGCGCTTTGTAAAAATTAGTTAGCTTAGGCTTAGGTACATAAATAAGCTCCTCCTAGAGCCCATGTGTTTTGTTTTGGTTTTTAGGATAGTGTGCTTGTCGACTTTTATTTCTCAGAAGGATGTTTTTTGAGCATGACTCCATAGCCCAATGTAGAAGGCGACTAGAACTACTTGTTCTTGGCAACTCACAGGGAGCATGCCATCCCCTGTGGAGCCAAATGTTATCACATTAAGTTGTCAAGGACTGCAAGTCGTAGCCATGAGCACAAAGCAACACTTAGAGCGGTCTAATATGGACTCAAATCAAGCGAGTGATCAAGTTTAGTTTTCAGTGGAGGAGATTCCATTCAAATTTTAGATTAGCGTCTCACGGGCTTTCGGGATTGCAAAATTGTGCAAAGTATAGCGCCAAAGAAAAAGGTCTGAAGTGTCAAAGTGCCTGAAATCCTGATGTGCCCAAAGTCCCGAAGTGGCTGAAGTCCCGAAGAGGATCTTGGTCGTCCGATTCTGGAGGCCATGCATCGTCAAATACTTAACTTCAGAGGATTTGCTTGAGGAAAATAAAGTTTGAAGTTTGAAAATTCTGAAGCCCAAATCGCAAAGCAGATCTCGATCATTGATTCGAAAAGGGAAGATCTGATCCATCGATGTGAAGAGGGAAGATTTGAGTCGTTGATCATAAATCCTCACCCAAGATCACAATATCGACAACCACAGTCCATTATGGGGACGCGACATGCTCAGGCGATAATTTTCTTGAGCAGTCTTGCAACTGAAACCGTGGTTTGGCAAAAGTAATACATGGAAAAAGGTGGTGGATTGCGGGCTCAAAAGCAGTGTGAACCCAAACCACCTTTGAGCGGCCCCACAATCACATGTTTATATAGCGTCCTATCCGAGAGTAGTGTGTGGTTTCCCCCTTGACATTAAGCCACGCTTCAATACGGATGCAGGTAGTTAATGAAAGTGAGAGAGGTGGTTGAAAACTCGTCTCACCACATAAATGGAAAACATGCAGAGAGCGGCCGTAAAGGCAGACTGTCAATCTGAATCTTCCTTATGGACAAATTTTCATGTAAATCACATAGCTTCACCTAGCTCGCATCTGACATGAGGAGGCCTGCACAATCTGACAGAGCAGGCACCGACTGAAAACGTTAATGCGGTGGTCCGATCATACTCCTAGTGGTTTCAACATTTTTAGTATATATAGGCAGTTTTGATATTTTGTTAAGGTCGATGGTTGACAAATGCTCCCATTTAGTAAACTTTTGATGAAGCTTCTGGTTCTCTGGTTATGTATTTGGATCTGAGACTTCTTATTTAATGAAAGTCATCTTTTTTTTCATCATATTTTGAATCCAAGAGGATCTTGTATTTGAAGCTTTTCCTCCTTAGGCTGTTGGAAGACCTGATGTCTAGGGAAGACCTCCACACTCTCCTCACCAAAGTCTTCCCTCTATTCACCCTTACTCCAACTTATTGACTGAAGTTCATTAATACCTCACCTGCATGTGCATACCAGTCCATTTTTCTAAGTTAAAACGATATCATCTTGAGTCTGCACCCATTTGACCTCTTTAAAATTATTTGTGACATACAAATTAATGGGTACTCGGCTTACTCTCTCTGCAATCGGAGGGTGACTTCTAGTGCTAACATGACCAATAAATAAAAAATCAAGTAAAGGGCACATATATATCCTCATAGCTACAGGTTATTTTACGAAGTGGACGGAAGCAGTAGCATTAAAAAAGGTTGATTCTGAAGAGTTGATTAAGTTTCTCAAAGATAATATTTTGTCGAGGTTTGGTGTCCCAAAAAAATTCATTACTAACAATGGTTCATTTTTCATCAGGTCAAAAATTACAGAATTTTGTGGAGAATATGGGATCGTCATGGAGAAATCATCAAATTATTATCCATAAGGGAATGGTCTTGCAGAATCCACCAATAAGACACCCATTCAGATATTGAAGAAAACTATTGATAAGAACCAAAAGAATTGGCATTTGAAATTGACAGACGCTCTATGAGCAAGTAGAATGACTCTGAAAGACAGTACTGAGATGTCTTTGTATATGTTGGTTTATGGGAAAGAAGCAAAAATGTCAATCAACCTCGAGTTAAATGCCTTGACTTGTGTAGTTAATACAGAGGATGTAGAAGATAGTACACCTATGCAAAAGAGAATGAATCAATCATTAAAATTGGAGAAAGAACGAAGTGAAGCTTTGTATAGAACTTCTCAAAGACAACAAAGTATCCAAAAAAAATTTGATCAGAGCGCAACCATAAAGAATTTTCAAAAGGGTTAACTGGTATTACTCTGAAACAAAGCTAAGGAGAAGCCATCGATGCACACAAAATGTGAAGCACTCTAGATTGGACCATATATCATTGAAAAAATTATGGGTTTTAATGCATATATACTCAAAGACATGAAGGGGAAAATGTTAATGTTGCCTGTTAATGAGAAACATTTGAAAAGTTTATTCGCCTAAAATTTTCTCATCTCCTTTTACATAGTTTTAAATTTATTTTGTACATCCTTACTATTCAACTCCATAGCCCAAAGGATAGAAACATATGGTCATGAAGATTCTGGATTCTTGACAACCCACAGGGGGATATCATCCCACAGTTGGAGCCAATTGTTGAGACCTTTTCGTGCCTCCATTTTTCCCTTCTACATTATATTTTCTCC
The DNA here is from genome assembly GCA_032191745.1 of Picea mariana. Classification (NCBI taxonomy): domain Eukaryota; kingdom Viridiplantae; phylum Streptophyta; class Pinopsida; order Pinales; family Pinaceae; genus Picea; species Picea mariana. Next base: position 23,424 of record JASDQU011403619.1, read on the forward strand.
ACTTCTTTACTCCATTTATTTTCCCCCTTCCATACCTTCCCTTATTCCCAATTCCTTTTTTCCCTTCTTGTTTACCCTTTCTGGGTTACTATACTTAACCATATTTCAGTTCGCAGGCTAGCGAGCTTTCATTTCCATCCACTTACTCATTTCATAAGTTTGTTTCAACACTTAGAGTTTTTGTTCAATTTCACGGGTTCACAGGTTCAAACATTCACTCTCCTTTTTTTGTGACCCTCACTTTGCACTTCAAGTTATGTGATCTACATTTGGACCATCACTTAAACTTTGTCCTCATCATGGGTACCGCACTCCAAAGTATTTCATTCTTCATGCATATGAGTCCGACCAACTGTTTCTCTACACTTGGTATAATTTTGATCATCTCTACAACCACAAGTTGGTGGGTTCACGAAAATATTATATTGAAATTCTCTCACACCCATCCTCGCCATTTTGTTGCGTTTCCCAATACATATTAAGTACTTTTAAATGCTAACAATTGTTGTGTAGGCCCCAAAAAGATCGTCATTAATGGCGAAAGGCTTGTGGAATACTTCATTAAAATCTCATTTAATCTTCATTTGCCAAGGGATTAAAATATCATTCTTTCTAAAAAGGTTTATTTGAGATCATTATCCAGCTGAAGAAATAGTTTCATCAGCTTAATGGCAGCATCAGCTCGACAACAGTTTTGTGGGGACACTCTGAATATTTTTGGTCATGAAGATCAAAACTTTCAGTGGTCGAGAGAATACTGGTATTATTCCTTCCCTCCTACTGCAAAGAAAAATGATAATGTAATTTGGACATCTGGAATTGCTTGTGTTGTTTGTGTTCCTAAGGTTTTTGATTGTAAGGAAATCGTTGCATGGTGTGTGGACAAGTACGTATCAAATCAAATAATTATACAGATCCAAGGACATTCTCGATCTCTCTTTCACCTCAAGTCTTCCGCAATATGTTAAAGTTGCCAGAACTGACTCTTACTTTCAAAGGTGAAGATTGCAAAGAATTATTGAAGAAACATAACAATAGGTTTGACCTCCTGCCAGAGTATTTGGAGAATCCTGCATATGTCCCAGCAGACATAACAAGAATCCAGGTTGAATCTCTAAAAAATCCCTATCGAAAAATTGCATGGTTATTTACCAGAGTGACAAGTTAGGAGAACATTGCTTCTATATCTCAGATGATTTTATATATTTTGTATTTTACAGTTCAAGAACGAACTATTTTTTATTAGGAAAAGTTCATTTCTATCGAAATCTCTTCTCAATTGTCGCACTACAAAAAAGATAGAAAATTTTTTATGGCCTCTTATTTGATATTTGTTATTGTGCATTGTTGTCAATTCCCAAACTTAACCATCAGTAAAAGGGTAAATTGTGAAATAGATCCCGTTACCTTTTGGTATCAGACATTGTGGAGGCATAAAATCCCTCTATTTTTCTATGAATTTTATAATGATTTTGTTTCAGTCTTCAAAAATATTTTGTTGGGCGAAAAAAGTCCAAGGATATCTGTTGAAGCTACCAATTTTTTAGAGAAAAAGAGGACAATAGAGAAAATGGGGAATCATAATATCATAAGGATATTCTCCTCAAAAGAAAATCCTTCTTTCCTTCTATATTATGTACCAGATAAATTATTTATTATAGAGGTGGCGAGGCAATATAATTTATGGTTGCACTTTTTTCATGAAAAGAGGAAAAAATAGTTTATTTCTCTGCTATGGAAGATTGAAGAGCTTGTTTTCAGAAATATAAATAAAATTGACAAATTTGCAAATCATTTTAACGATGCGAGTTTAAAGTATGCTGAAAATTTCAAAGGTTTTGATCCAAACAAAATCTTTGTTGGACATATGCTATCAGTAAGTTTCAGTAACTCTTTCATTCAAACTATCTTGAGTGAAAAAGAAGAATTTAACATCCAAAACATTCATGTACATAACAATGGTGATTTAAAAACATTACTTAACAGTAATGATCTTTACAAGAAAAGGGGAAAAAGTCCCAATGAAAGAAGTGTTCAATCTCTAGTTTTCACTCCTAAGAATGCTACCTCCAGGAGCAGTTCTCCAGTGGCCCATCGAATTAAAAAGACTGTCAACAATGGTTCCAATGGAGGGGGAGAGAAGAATCCTCCCTATGGAAAAATTGAAAGTTCACATAAGTTTCCCATGAGAAAGAAGAGAAAAACCCCAGTGCAAGAGGAAGAAAATAATCTGATAGAAAATGATATCCAAAGATTTTCTCTCGAATATATGGAACTAAAAGTTGACATTGAAAAAATATTTCCTGCAATAGAACAACATGATCATATTGCTCAGCAAAATTCTTTACTAGAATTTATTGGGAATGAGACCTTTAGTGAAGAAGAATCCTTCACTTTTCAAAGCGTTGTTTTTTACAAAGAATCTAAAAAATTGATTGTAGAAGAATTGACCAGGAAAATAAAAAAGGAAAGGTTCGCTCAAAGGTCGACCTCAAGTATATGCGACCGCCCCAGAATTCCAAAATTCATAAGGCAACCGAGGATGCACTTAACGACTCTATTGATGGTTTAGAGGCTGAGAATGCCAACTTAAAAGAAAAGATCAAATAGTTGGAGACTATTTGACAATGATTAAACCAACTACACCTGGTATCAAGTTAAAGGGATCTTCAAGTTTGCTCACAATGGTCTAAAATCATGTTGAGAAAAACATTAAAAAGAGAATGTCATTTATAATAGAAGCCTGAGAGGTATCAAAAAATATTGTTTCTTTTTGTTCAAGAGCACATGCATTTCATGAGTATCTCCAAGTTGATTTTGAGAATGAAGAAGGGTTTTACACAGATGTTATTTTACCATTTGGGATAAAAGTCTCAAACAAATGGACTAAAATTACTCTGAAATGGATTCAAACCAATGAATGGTTGTAAGACTTGGTACCTGTAAGAGAAATTCAACAATTTATGAAGGTTAGCAAATTGTGTAAATCAATGCAATGTAAAAGTTGAATAAGACAAAAGAAAAAGAGAGAGAAAAAAAAAAAATTAAATGAAATAAGAAAAATAGAATAGGAGAGAAAATTGAGGAATGAGAAATAAAGGAAGAAAGAAAAATAAATGAAAAAATTTAAAATTTCCCCGGAAAACAATAATTTAAAAAAAAAAAAAATACGTTTTTTTGTTAAAAAGAAGAACAAAAAATCCCTTCTAACTTAAAAAAGAAACTCAATAAACTCGATAAAAAAACAAAATTCAATAAATTATATATATATATAATAATTCCTCATAACAAATCTAATAAAATACTGAAATCTTTACTATTGAGGTTATTTTTATTTTAGATTTTCAGAATATTTAGTTATTGATTTTCTACTTATACATGAAATAGATAAAATGCAGAAAATAAAAAATAATAAAATACAATCACACCATCCACAAATAACACGATATATGACTTGGAAAGCCCAATACATGAGAAAAATCAGCTAGAAGGTGAGCCTATTCTGCTCTCTTTTCTCTAGTATAGAAATGATGCAAGTACAAAGAAAGAGGCACTCTATGTGGAGTTGCATTTGAACTTTGGCTTTTATGGTTGCTACAAAATCTCTCCTCCTCTATTATGCTCACAGAATACCAATCTCAAATGTTTTTCTCAGCTATGAAACAAGATACAATGCAAAAGAATGGAACCCCATCTCCTCCTAGTGGCCAGATATTTAACATAGCCTGATAGCCATCTAGGGGTAGGTTTTTGACTTCCTTAACCCTCAATTGTGATAAGTTTTGGACCTTCTAGAATCTTCTTGAAATTACATACATGGCTAGCCCATATGCTTGAGCAATGGGGGATGATGTGGCATCCTCTCGTACCATGGTGGTCAACATGGTAGGTCAAATTGCGAGAGGTATAACTTTTGCATACAAGCTCCAATTGACTCAAATTTTGCATCGTTGGAAAGGTATCGATGTGTATAATAGCATCAAGGGGTCCTAGCTATGTTGGAAAAGTTTTAACACCCAAAAATGTTATTTGATGCCTCAAAATGGCCCCAGAAGGTTTCATACCCCAATTTTCCAAACTAGGACTTGCCACTGAAATGGCCTTACAAGCTTATTCCTCCAAATTTTTCCACTCTAAAATCATCAAGATATATGAAAAATAATATAATGATGCAATCTTGATCATACATCCTTATTTAGGGAGGCTTTTGGTCTCCAAAATATTTACTGAATGAGGTGAGGAAATGTTTCCTCAATATTCTCCTTGGAGTACCACTTTTATTTGCTTGGAAGTTGTCCTTTCAACCCAATCTGCTAAATGTCATACTGCCTCCTATCTTGTAGTTCTAGACCATTTATGCAAAACTGTATCCTATGCCAAATTTTCATGATCATATGGTGTTAAATCCTCTATGGAAGGTAGGACCTGCTCCTCCTCCTAATCCAACATGGAGGGCTCATAGAGTTTGAGATTTTCCACATTCACTACTGAGTAAATGCGCATGTATGGGGGTAGACTGATTTTGTAGGAATTATCTCCCACCTTTTCTAATACCTCAAAAGGACCATACCATAGAGCCTTGATCTTATTACTAGGATCTGATATTTTTTCCTTATTCAATTGTAACCATATTCTGTCTCCCACTCTAAATGTTCTATCTATTCAGTGTTGGTCATATCTAGCCTTGTACTTTTCCTGTGACTTCTTCAATGTCTCTTGTACTTGCAAATGGATCCGCATGACCTTATCATCTATTTTTTTTGCTTTTAATATATATCTTGTGAGGTCCTCCCTCACTCCGTCTTGTTGTCCATATACAACATCTAAGGGTGAAGGTGGAAAATACCCAAAGCAAGTTTCAAAAAGTGACTTACTAGTAGAAGTGTGGAATGTGTTATTATAAGAGTGTTTTATATAGATCAAATTTTCATCTCGAATCTTCAGATGCTTCTGATTTTAACCCCTCAAAAGTTGCACCAAATTCATGTTGACTACTTTTGTTTGTCCATCTGTATGTGGATGGAATGTCATAAACCTCTTCAACTTAGTGTCCATATTCTCCCACAATGTAGTCCAAAATGCATTGAGAAATTTGGTATTCATGTTTGAGATGATGCTCCTTGGTATCCCAAAGTGCACCCAGACTTGTTCAAAGAACTTGTTTGTTGTTTCTTGTCCATTGATGGTATTTTTACAAGGCACAAGAATGCACATTTTGTTGAACTTGTCAACTACCACAAATAGATAGTCATGTCCCTTTCTAGTTTTTGGTAAACCTCCCACAAAATCCATGGAAATACTTTCCCAAGGTCGAGTGGGTACAGGTAAGGGATGGTACATACCTTGCTTCCTATTACTTGGCTTGTTGGTACAACAAAGTATACATCCTCTAATATATCGTGCTACATCTTCTTGCATTCCGGGGCAATACACATACCTCTGTAAGTTGGCAATTGTCTTCCCAACACCAAAATGTCTTGCAACCTTGGAGGTGTGAGCCACTCTGATAAGTTGCAATCGTTCATCTTTAGGAACACAGATCTTATCAAGTTTGTAGAGTAAACCATTCTGGAAATCATAGTTATCCTTTCCATCACCTTCTTCTATATGAATTTGGCTATGTAGTTGTTGAAACACCTCCTTGAAGTATTCATCTTCTGTATATGCCTCTTTATATGCATCATGGGTAAAAGGATCCATGTGCATCAGAGTTCCTAAAGTTGTAATCTTGGATGTGGATGGTCATGAAAGCATGTCTTCCAACTTATTTGTGCTACCCTTCTTATACTTCATGACCAAATGAAATTGTTGTAAAAATCCCATCCACTTGTAATGCTTGGTTTGTTGTAGCTTACTTTGGGCCTGCAAATTCTGTAGTGGCTAGTGATTTGTGTGGATGATGGTCTCATTTCCTATTAGATAGTGCTTCCACTTTTTGAAATCTTGTACCAAGGCATAGAGATCCTTGTCGTAGGTAGGGTAGTTGAGAACCGCCCCATGAAATACTTCATAATGATAGCATACGGGCCTTCCTCCCTGCATCAATAATTCTCCCATGACATACCCACTTGCATCTGTCTCCACTTCGAAGGGTTTCTGCAAGTTTGGTAGTGCGAGCATTGGTGCTCGACTGATATTTCTTTTCATCTCATCAAAGGCCTTTTGTTGATTCTTCCCCCACTGGAAACTCTTACCACTGGCTGTTATGACATGGAGTGGTGCAGCTACCGCTGAAAATGAATCTATGAACTTTTGCAAGTATTGTTGTTGGACACGTAATCATTTTTGGTTACATTACTTGTAACATTAATGTAAGTATGAACAGCTATAGGTGATAGGAAGTGTCATCTGTCATGGAAGATGAACAACCATTTTACTTGTATTTATTCACCTATCTAGTTAATGTGAATGCATCAAGTGTGGAGTTATATTTTCTCCCATCCTAGCTTGATAGTGGTATTAGAGCCACGTTAACTCCATGAATTATTCTCTAGGCGTTTTCTCTCCCTTAGCGTACATAAATGACTCTTTGTCTACTCACCTACTTGTTGGCACCCTGAATGATTCTTTTCTAGTCTGCTAGTCTATCTGGTGCACTCTCTCTCTTGTTGATTCCTGACACACCTCTATAGGTATCACTATATTCTATAGATATTGCACAAACCCTAAATGTGATAATACCTAAAACTTAATTTTTGCGAGCTCTTGGTACCACAACCTCTTGTGATCTCATGCCCATTTTGTTGGCACGCCCATTCCGTTGACGACTTGTCATGCCCATTCAAGAGCGACCTCATAACCCGCGACCCAAAACCCTAAATTCTCCCATTATCGCACCTCATTCTAACATTGTTTGGTATCATATCGAATCAAAACCCTAACCTATAGCTCGCCCACACAACTTTAACATTGTTGGTATCGCATGACCTCACGGTATCACTCACGACTTCACTTTAACACTGCTAGTATCACTCACGACCTCACCGTGTACTTATGACCTAACCAGTCGCCCTAGTATCCTCATTTTTGTTGGACGTGTAATCGTTGTTTTTCCATATCATTCCTCAACTTTCACTGATTTACCTTATCATTGTACTATTGACCCACTGCACAACCGCTTGACTCGACTATGGTTCATCTCATGTCAAGTGTGCTCTCATGTAGAAGAATCAAGGGTGATTTTATGTAGAAGAGTCGAGGGCACTTCACCAATGAGAGTCGAATCGAGAAAAGGACTTGCTCTTTGCAGTCACGCATGAACGGTTTTGTTGGTTTCTCATTGCTCAAAGCCATTCCTCATTGCTTTTCACATTGCTTGGTTTATCCTTTTCTCAGTCTGTATTGTATATGTAACTATAAATTTATATCCATAACTGGAACCTCATTCTTTTATTTCCGAACTCTATTACCAAATGTATTTAATGGATTCTAGTAGTTGATGAGATAGAAGAGATGAGTTAAACCTTTAGACACTCTTAAACCATTTTAAACCATTTCATATGTTATTACAAACCTGCAAGTATAGATGTATCTGGAAATAAGTGTTATCGAATTTGGTTCAGGCATTCAAACAATAGAAGACAATGCATTTTCTCGCATCTGCCTGTGGGGTTTCTAATACTCCAGTTTTTGGAAAACATAAAGGCAATAAGAGAAGACACATAAAGAAGAAGCTCAGAGGTAGGGGATGGCATAATCTCCACAAACAATTTGACCTTCATTTTACCCGTTGCAGAATGAATGGGTCACATGAAGCCTCTGACTGCAGAGTTCCATGGCAGAAGATCAAAGAAGACAGAGATAGAACCTTGGGCCTGGAGAAAGATAAAGCACTTGTACATTATGTTGTTGCATATTGCAATATAGGAGTAATTGAAGATCTAATTAATATTTCATTTGCTTCTTAGGGAGATGCATGGCTTCTTGACACAAGCACAACCTCTCACATGACATTTCAAAGAGATTTCTTTGATGACAATGTAGATGGCGTAATGTATTTTGCATATTGATCAAGTCTCAAGCCTTCAGGAATGGGCACCATCGGGCTTAAGTTGCCTGGACTCTCGTATTTTCTTTTACTCAATGTATTTTATCTTCCTGAGCTGCAAAGAATCTTGTTGTCCCTTGTGCACATTAGATAGTAAGGCCACTTTTTTCATAGGTTTGGTGGCAAAGTTGAGATAATGAAGGATTCTAACAACATGGTTGTCATGACCGAAATAAAAGACGAAAGATTGTTGAAGCTCAATGGGACATATTCCCATACACACACATTGTTGCATACCTCTCTCATCATGACTCGGGTATAATTCCATCTAGTTTTTTGTGGCATGTTAGATTCGGCCATATTAATTATGACAATCTTTGTTTGTTAAGAAAGAATGGTTTTTTCTGGTTTGCCTACTATTCCTAGGAAATTTAAGCAATGTGATGCTTGCATCCTTGGAAAACACAACAAACAACCCTTTCATGATTCCACTTCCAGAGCATGTAGAAAATTTGAACCGATTCATTTTGATTTTTGTGGCCCTATGCATGCTCTTTCTACAAATGGAAACAAATATATGATGACTTTGATTGATGATCACACCAAAATGTGTTGGGTATATTTGCTGAAAGAAAAATCACAAGGTTTTGAAACTTTAAAAAAAAATTATGTATGGATTCAAAATGAAGCTTAGTATCGTATTGGCTCTCTTCACACCAATAATGGAAGAGAATATACTTCTAATGAATTTTAAAGATACCTTGGCCACCATGGGTTCAAACATCAAACCACGGTTCCATACAATCCCTAACATAATGGTGTGATTGAACGAATGAATAGGACACTCCTAAATATGGTTTGTTGCATGATGTTTTTCAAGAATGTTAAATTGATGTTTTGGGATGATGCAATTTTATGTGCAGTTTATGTCAAAAATAGATGTTCGTCTCATGCTATAAAAAAAAATATTGCATATGAAATGTGGTATGGCCACATTCCTTCGGTGATACATCTCAAGGTCTTTGGTTCCACCTGTTATGCCTTGATTCCTAAGGAGCAAAGAAGCAAACTTGATGCAAGGAGTAGGAAGTGCATCTTCTTGGGGTACTCAAATACGACCAAGGGGTATCGTCTTTACGATGAGACATACAAGAAGTTCATCCTTTCTAGAGATGTGATCTTTCTTGAATCCACCAAGAAAGAAGAAATTGTTGAGAGGCAACTTGATCATCTGGACAGATTCACTCGTGTAAAGACATATCATGAATTTGATGATGAGATTCCACATCTTGAAGGGGGGGTCCCTATCTTGGGTCAATCTATGGAATATTTATGGTTGTCATGACTGAAATAAAAGACGGAAGACTGTTGAAGCTCAATGGGATATATTCCCATACACACACATTGTTGCATACCTCTCTCATCATGACTCAGGTATAATTCCATCTAGTTTTTTGTGGCATGTTAGATTCGGCCATATTAATTATGACAATCTTTGTTTGTTAAGAAAGAATGGTTTTTTCTGGTTTGCCTACTATTCCTAGGAAATTGAAGCAATGTAATGCTTGCATCCTTGGAAAACACAACAAACAACCCTTTCATGATTCCACTTCCAGAGCATGTAGAAAATTTGAACCGATTCATTTTGATTTGTGTGGCCCTATGCATGCTCTTTCTACAAATGGAAACAAATATATGATGACTTTGATTGATGATTACACCAGAATGTGTTGGGTATATTTGATGAAAGAAAAATCACAAGGTTTTGAAACTTTTAAATTTTTTTATGTATGGATTCAAAATGAAGCTCAGTATCGTATTGGCTCTCTTCACACCAATAATGGAAGAGAATGTACTTCTAATGAATTTTAAAGCTACGTTGGCCACCATGGGTTCAAACATCAAACCACGGTTCCATACAATCCCCAACATAATGGTGTGGTTGAACGAATGAATAGGACACTCCTAAATATGGTTTGTTGCATGATGTTTTTCAAGAATGTTAAATTGATGTTTTGGGATGATGCAATTTTATGTGCAGTTTATGTCAAAAATAGATGTTTGTCTCATGCTATAAAAAAAAAGATTGCATATGAAATGTGGTATGGCCACATTCCTTCGGTGATACATCTCAAGGTCTTTGGTTCCACCTGTTATGCCTTGATTCCTAAGGAGCAAAGAAGCAAACTTGATGCAAGGAGTCGGAAGTGCATCTTCTTGGGGTACTCAAATACGACCAAGGGGTATCGTCTTTACGATGAGACATACAAGAAGTTCATCCTTTCTAGAGATGTGATCTTTCTTGAATCCACCAAGAAAGAAGAAATTGTTGAGAGGCAACTTGATCATCTGGACAGATTCACTCGTGTAAAGACATA
>JASDQU011403620.1:0-12749 GCA_032191745.1 Picea mariana
ATTAGACTTTTTATGTTTGTAGGGTCAACCAACTAGTTTAGGGTTAGGGCCTTGAATTAGGTTGGAGAGGAAACTCTTCAAGGCCATTAAATCAAACATTGGAGTTTGAGTTAGGGAGTGTCAAAGTCTGGTATTGTGAAAGTTATCCAGGACCCCCCTCTAACACAGGGGATAAACACGAGGTCGCATGCGGAAAGGTAGTGGAGATAAGCCCTCCAAAGCTGTACCAATCGTAGTGGAGAACACATATAGAGGGCTTGTCTTGGGATTCCATCGATTGCATTTGCCACGGAGCTTCATGGGTATCAAATCCGTTTGAGGTCCTCAGTTGTCTTCCAGACCACTTGCCTTCGATACCCTTGACAGGTTTCAGACTCAATACCCTTCTCATTGTGGTCTACCCGACTTTCGACTGTACCCACCTGGTGACTGTTCGCACGCTGGAAACCTAGTTGCCTATCTTTTAAGAGACATACATAGGTGACTGTGGGGATATACTGTGGTACCTAGGATATAAATCAGGCTATGCTTTGCAGAGTATACCTGGAGAGTTCTTCCATGTTTGAGTTTCACTTGCACCGGTAAGTTTCTCTAGTGTTGGTTGTTGTAACTATTCTTCCAACTAGTTTAGTGTTTTCTTTGTTTATCTTGAAGGGACCCTTTTAGTGTGTGTTGTTTTTTGAACGAATAGAAATCCCTAGTGTGTCTTTGATCTTCTCACACAGTGGAGGATCACGAGATCTTCCAGTCGCGAAGGCTTCTGAGCCTATCACCGGTTACACTGGAGCCACCTCCTCCACCACTAAGGTGAAAGCTAGACCAACAAGGGTCTTTTGAAGTGATTGGGTCACAATAAATTGTACCCGACCAACATCCGGAGGAAATGACTGCTTTAGACTTTGGAAAGAAAGCTCTTGGTCCATCTAAAACTCCAACCATTGATCTTTCAGAACCCATCATCGTATCGATTCACCCTTACGAGTGTTAGACAATGTCACACGCAGCAATGGAAACAAATGCTACCACTTATTTTGGGAATTCTTCAATTCCCACTATGGTTGTCACCACAGGGGATTTCCCACCTCCTAACCCATTATCACCGGTCTGAGCCACCATGGTCTCAACCACCTCTACCTCAAACAGTGGTCCAATCCCATCTATGGTGGCAACCACTGCCCCTTTCACACCGAGTGCGATAGGCCCTCCGTTCTCATACGAGATGCCTAGTTCAGGTACAAGTCCTATACTTTCCTACTCCACTTTATAGACTTTAGCTCTAGGGACACATGGGGGTCACTTCAGCCCCTTTTAACGCTTTCCCTTACAGGGGAGATCATATACCTCCTTCGTCCCCTTAGCTCGGTGGTACCCACCAACAATCCATTGGGCCACCCACGCACCATAGTTTATTTGGAGCAGGGAGTCAAGGACCACCTTCTCATAATATGTTGGTCGGTTCGACACAGTTTTCTTTGTTCGATGAGTTTGGTAACAATGCTTTCTCGTTAGCTTCTTTTCTGACTGGGGGAAACTCCGGTTACGGACAACCTATTCCTATGTAGGGTACTATTCCTGCACAGGGGAAAAACCCAAGAACTTATTTTGCATTACGACCTTGGAATTCTTGGCAAGGATCAGTTCCCTCGTCAGGAATTTCGATCTGGGCCAATTCTTTTCACAACCAATGGAACCTCGGACAAGGTACTATGCATATGCCCATGGGATCGGCATGGGGCAACCCTTCCCAAAGTACTCTGAATGTAATGCATGCCCAACCATCTATGTCCTATTTTGGGATCAACTGATGATGTCTCCTCAGACGCAGAACCCGTACGCTGGTCATGGCCATGGTTTTTAACAGAACCCAAACCAGCAGCCGAACTTCTCTTAGAAACTTGGTGCCAGTCAACGTCCACGTCCCTTTTTCCATGGTTATCACCAACAACCCAAACTACCTTTCCTAGCAACCTTGCATTTGCCAAACTTGACAAGGTTGTTGAATGACCCTATCTATCACGATCCGCGTTGGCCCCCTATGCCGATGAAGTTGATTTTGGACATACCAAAGTTCGAGGCCAAGCCTAATGAATATCCAGGAGATCATGTGACTACTTTTCACCTTTGGTGCTCGTCTAATTCGTTAAAGGATGACTCCGTACAGTTGTGATTGTTTCAACGTACTCTCAATGGGAGTGCCGTGAAATGGTACATTGAGCTCAATTGCTCAAGATACTCTTCCTTCGGTGAATTGGAAATGGATTTCTTCAACCATTTCCAATTACCTGTGCGATACGACACTGGCACAGAATTTCTGACCAATTTTGCACAGACAATAGCAAACCATATCTCTAATCACATCCGAGAATGGAGATGTCAGAACAATTTAATTAAGGTGCCAGTCCCACCAACATTCCTTCTTGAGTGGTTCCTCAAGTATTTGGTCCCACAGTTATCCAAAGATGTCGTGATGTCGAAAGTTTTTTCCGAAGAAGATGCCATCAACAGCTTGAGATAATCTACTCTCGGTCTAGTTTATTATACGAGATCTTGCTAGATACGCCACGCTCAATACTTGATAAAACCATACAGAGAGTTGGACCACATGCCAATGGTATCGTGGGTTCAGCACAAACAAATCTCATTGAACAACTGACGAAACAATTGCAACAATTGTCTATACAGCACACAGCGGCCAGACAGACAACTATTCTAGCTACTCCCCCTACCCAAATGTCGGATGTACACAGCGTGCAATCGAAAAATCCAAAGGCCACCTAGCAGCCCGAAGGTAAGAAAAAACAATGAAATAAGGTTAGGGGGGATAACAAACCCACTAATAATGTTGGCCGGGGAAACACTAAGAAACAGAAGGGGAGGTATCCATGCAACCTATATGTGGAAGACCACCCAACCCACCAATGTCCTCGGATTGCAGAGGCCCAAAAGTTTGTGACACAACAACAGCTTTCCATGTTAACCAATCCATTTCAACATGGGAAAAACCTAACCCAAGCCTCTACAAGCACGGAAGGGGGAAGTCAAGGACCCTCTCCGTCTTTGAACAATCCTACATCCGCGAATGTGTATATGATGAAGGGTGATGCTTTTATATCGACTAGAGCGCATGACTATAGTAAACCAAGCACTTCTAAGAAGGACAAAGAAGCTTAACTCCCATCTCTTCCTCTCCATATCGAGAAGACTTTGGGAAAAACAATGACACACATCTCAAAAGGTGCGTTCAAGACAGCTTCTCACAACCCAAACCCAAGGGCTGCCCAGAACTATTCTGTGGTGGAGGATTTGTCTCAAACCCCTTGTGCGATGTTCACTTTGGAGGTCCTCCAAGGATGCCCTTCCCAGAGGAAAGCTTTGTTAGCCTCTTTAGGATCTACCGAGACTTGTAATCTGGGTACAATCATGCTGGATACAACTAACTTAAAACCTCATCTGCCTTACCACGTAGTATTTCAGATAGTAGTGGCTCACCCCACAAAACATTTTACTCAGAACATTTTTCGTATGGTGGTTGATGAGGGCGCCTCGACATGCGTTATGTCGTTGGCATGTTGGAAGGCCATTGGCCAGCCCATTTTGTCTCTGTCACCTACTCTTCTCACTGCTTTCGATGGTCATTCATTCCAACCACATGGTATCATTCCCTATTTCCCTATGCAGTTAGGAGGGAATACTGTGTGCATCGAGGTAGAAGTAGTCGACGCATCCCTCGATGACAATATTTTCTGAGGAAGGAGTTGGACTTATTCCATTCAAGTAGTGGTTGCTACAGTTTTCTGGGTCTTGTTGTTTTCACATGAGGATCGGATTGTGACCATTGATCAATTGTCTTTCTCCAAACCTGACCCTTCATTAGGGGTATTCGCAGTCCCGATGATTGATAATCCCCAACTGGGCGTAGTCAACACAGGGGTCAGTTTGTGCCCATATTTTATGGGTACCTTTGATTACCCTCCCCCTCAAGGCGATGTCAAGTTCATATCCAACCACCATAATGTTGCAATTTTCCAAGTTTCGTCATTTCGCATGACTTACTTCAACAATCCATGGATACTTCCTTCCCCATCGGCCATAATGGAAGGGACAGTGCACCCTGGCATATCCATGCCCTTGTCCACAACCGAAGTAGCTTACTCTTTAGTCCAGCAAGCTTCGACCGACACAGATCCAACTCCTTCACAAGAGTTAGATCCAATTCTAGAGCCTATTTGGGCTCAAGGCTCTCTTGCTGATACCGATTTGCTAGAATTAATATTGCCCTCCAACGAAGCAATAATTGAAGCAATGACTACTCTAGAAAAACCTTGGGATGACCTCCATCACAGATCATACTTCCTCCAAGAGTTAAGCAAAATCAAAGCCAGAGAATTCACCTTGACTATGACTGGAGATAGGTCTTGTCCTATTAATCCCTTAGCTACACATGAGGTTTATGCCAAGGGTAATATGACAACTATCGCTGAAACCATACCGATTAATATCTCTAGAACCCCTAGCGTCGTGGAGAATGTTTTCGTCAGAGATAACTGTTTCCCCAAAGAGATTCAAATCTGCACAGATCTATTTAAATAGTTCCACAATGTTTTTGCCTGGTCTTACAAGGAAATGCCAGGCATCGATCCAAAAATAGTCGAACATGAAATCACAACTTATCTGGATGCCAAGCTTGTTCGACAAAAGCTTCATCTAGTTAATTCTAGGAAAGCAGCAACCATTATAGTTGAAGTTGAGAAACTGCTAAAATCTAGTTTTATCTATCCTATCCATTTGACCCAATGGGTGTCAAATCCGGTGCCGGTCAATAAGAAACAGGGCACGATTCGTGTATGTACGGACTTCCGTGATTTGAACAAGGCCTGTCCAAAAGAAAATTTTTCCACACCATTCATCGACCAGATAATTGATGACTGTGTAGGTTGCGAGGCCTTTTATTTCATGGATTTTTTTCAAGATATAATCAAATACAAATCAAACCCAAAGACCAACACAAAATGACATTAATTTGTCCATGGGGTACATTTGCATATCGTAAGATGCCCTTTGGTCTAAAAAATGTTGGAGTGACCTTTCAGTGGACCATGTATTTTTCTTTCCATGATCTCAAGCATATAGTCGAGGCCTATTTAGAAGATTTAGCATCTCGATCTCGTAAGAGAATAGATCATCCCACACACCTCTGACTTATCTTTGAGCGATGTCGCTACTTCTGGATTCACTTGAATCCAAACAAGTGCATCTTTTGCATAACATCAGGATGTTTGTTAGGTTTCATAGTGTCAAAAATAGGGATCATGGTTGATCCTCTCAAGGTTGAGGCAATAGTTCAGTTGCCTCCCCCACGCACAATCCTTCAACTTAAGAGTCTCCAGGGAAAGGCAAAGTTTTTAAGGTGTTTCATCGCCAACTATGCCGAGATCACAAAAGGATTTATGATCTTACTGAAGAAAGACGTTCCTTTTTATTGGGATGATGTTGATCAACGCTCCTTCGAAGCGTTAAAACATGCCCTCACAACTGCCCCTCTGCTTCGACCACCCAACTATAACAAAGATTTCTTATTATACCTGGCTGAAGCAGAGTCAACCATTGACATGGTCTTAGTTTAGGAATATGATTTGTTCTCAGAATATGTGATCTATTACCTAAGTCGAGGCCTAGTCGGACCGGAACTCAATTATTCTCATATTGAAAAACTTGCATTGGTAGCAGTCCATGCTGTTCAATTGTTTCGTCATTATGTTTTATTTCACAAGACCACCATCATTGCCTTTGTGAATCCATTTCAATACGTGTTGACACGATGGGTAATAGGCGGAAAGATAAGTAGATGGATAGTCATCCTCCAAGATTTTGACTTAGATTTCGTTTCAGTGATGATGGACTACACTAGTTTGGTTCGAAACGTCGAAAATCATAAAACCTATGCGATGAATCCGAAAGAACTCTCTGAACAAAACAATGGTCGCAAAAGTATTAGAACAGAGATATCTAAAAATTCATTGGTCTTCGCAGAACTTATTTCGGAACTTCCAGTTGAGTCAGGTGATGTTATGCCTGAAGAGTTTCCTATCAGAGGAGATATGTTTTTGATCACCTCTTCGGATCCCCAGTACAGAGATATACTTGTCTATCTCCAGACTTTGAAGTGCCCCACCTCTTGTTCTCATGATGAGCGTCACTGTATACGCCATCAGGCCAAGAATTATCTCATACTCGACGATACGTTGTATTGAAGAGGTGTAGACTGCATCCTGCGCTGATGTCTCACTCATGAAGAAGCAGTTATCATGCTTAATGATTGCCATATCGGAGCATGTGGCAGTCATTTATCTGGGTTGGCAACAACCCAAAAGATTTTATGAGCAGGTTACTTCTAGCTGACTAATCAAAGATTGTATTGAATCAGTCAAGAAGTGCCACCCGTGTTAGATCTTCTCTTGGAAGATGAGGGCACATCCCGCTCCCATGTTTCCTATCATCAAAGTTGGTCCCTTCACCAAGTGGGGGATTGATTACACTACATGCAACCCTCTGTCAACAAGGGGGCACCGTTATATCATTGTAGCCGTATACTACTTCATGAAGTGGGTTGAAGCTATGCCAACATTTAAATATGATGGAGAGACTTTGGCTCTCTTTTTATTCAACCAGATAATAGCAAGGTTCGACGTCCCAAGAGAGATTGTCACTGACCATGGCAGTCACTTTTAGAACCAAATGATGACCAAGTTAACATCAAAGCTTAGGTTGCGGCAAGAAAATTCGTCACCCTACTACCCCCAAGCAAATGGTCAGGTGGAAGCTGTAAATAAATCTCTTAAGACCATCCTACAACGAATGATCAACTCAGCCAAGTCAAATTGGAATTTGATGTTATACTTGGCATTATGGGCTTACCGAACATCTGTTAAGACTACAATCGGTTTCTCACCCTTTCAACTCATTTATGGGCTGGAAGCAGTCTTTCCTATAGAATGTCAGATCCTGTCCCTAAAATTGGCAGTACAACTATTGCTAGACACTTCTCCACTTGAAGAATGATTATTATGCCTTGAGTGGCTCAATGAGTAGCATTGTGATGAGGGCATGGCCAACGAGGCTCACAAACATTAAGTCAAGTGTCAGTATGATCGGTCCATTCGTCCTTAGGTTTTCTCTGAAGGTGACCTTGTCCTGGTCTATGACCAAGATAAGGACCCCCTGGGGGCAGGAAAATTCAAACTCATGTGGTTTGGACCCTTCATCATAAAAGAGGTTCTAAAAAAGGGCACTTATCGTCTAGTTGACTTTGAGGGAAATGCTTTGGCGGAGCCTAGAAATGGGCTCTACCTCACGAAGTATTACTCATAGGTAGGTCACCTTGGGTAACTATTTTTACCATATGTATAGTCTTTGTACTATTACTTTCTAGTTTCTTTTAGTATTATGGATGTGTCGCTTTTGATGTTATCTTTTGTCACTGTGGCAGATGTCAAGTGAATCAGAGGTGTTCATTGGGTACGCAGACGGTGCTAGCCGACACACTCGGAGGCTTTCCTTTGCAGCTTGGGTAATTTTTACACCTCGAGGCTAGTCATTATATTCCGGAGGTATATGCTTAGGCGACACCACAAACAATGTTGCCGAGTACAGTGCAGTTATTGAGTTGCTCTATGATGCCCTGTCATTTGGTATCTCTCATCTCTGGTTCTATTTAGATGCTCAGCTGGTTGTGTCTTAGTTAAATAGAGTCTACCATGTTCATGATCCAACTTTACACCGACGATTCCTTAGGGCATGTCTCTTAGAATGAAGCTTTGATTATATTACATATTTTCATGCTCCTAAGATATTAAACCAAGTTACAGATACTCTAGCTAATCAAATTTTAGACTGGCATCTCGCACACATATAAAAATACATACACATAAACACGTAAATACATTTTTAAAGGAAAATATGATCCATACGACACAAAAAGACATAAAAATCCAATATAATATCATAAGCACTAGAGTACATAGGTGGACACAAGCACCTAAAAAATATGACCAGTAACGAGTCATGGGGCTTATGCCCTCAAAAAGTATATACAGGTGGGGCTATCAAAAGTCTAGACTAACTAAGTTCAGGGCCAGTGGGCCCTGTTATAATAGTCAACAGCGTTTGCCAAATGCTAAAACAGTCAGACCCATATCCATGGTTCCCCCACTACATGAGGCTGCATGGATGGTGGCAGATCCTCAATCTTTGCCATAGGGATGGTGCGAGTGAGTGAGGTAAAAATTTTCTCAACTCGTCTCAAAAAAATCTCAGCCTCGCCGGCTAGAAGCTCTCCTACTACTGTTGGTCCCCCTGCGGTGGCAGGTGCGACCCCCGGCCAAGGACAACGCCTATTCCTCGCATAATCTGTAGGTTGTGAGGGTCCCACATCTGCACACAATAGACACATATCTGTCAAATACTCTGGCATAAAAAATGATATATACAAAAAACACCATAAAAATTATATATGTTTCAAAAAAGAAGAAAAAAATGATGCAAACTTACCCATATCGCCTCATTCCTCGCCTGGAGGTATAGGGATCTCGGTATCTCTCGATAAATCAATCCCAGCATAAGGATAATCCTCTATGGCTGGGATCTTCTGTGACAACCAAGCAAAGAATTCATCATCGAAGGACTCATTGGTCCTTCCACCACCCTGTCGTGGCAACAACGCTACCCATCTGCAAACCATAGGAAGAGAGGCCTGATGTCCTCGCACCACTCGAGGACTGAAACTAGGATCTCTTTCAAAGAAGAAAGAGCATAGAATCGTCCTGAACCCAAAGTTCCTCTACGTCCGCAATCAACAATTGGTCAACTGCCCCTTCATATAATCCAACAGTGTAGTGCTCCAGTCAAATATCTGTGCATTTAAGCACTGGACTGCATAGTGCATCTGCGCACGGAATGCCTGATGTAGAGACACAGAACTAGTCCTCCACCCAATAAGAAACACAATTGCCTGCAGTGATAAATCCATGATCTTGCTTATTGGCACCTGCGAGCTCGATCGGTCTGTACCAGCCTCACAATAAATTCCTATCAATTTTGATATGTTATGATGCCTCAAAGGAAATGTCCGGAAATTGACTAGTTCACCTCTCTTGGAGAGGCCAGTCAAAAAGTATATGTCCTCTATAGTGAGCACCAGTGACTGCCCCTCTAACATAAAATATTCTACGTCAGGGTGCCAGTATTCAACCAAGGCATTCAGTAGCCTAGGTTGTGCTCTCATGAAAGGACACAAGAAAAACTTGAGCAAACCACATTGCATTAACATTGCCACAACATTAGGGTCTTCCCCAACTAACGCATTGATATCTTCATGCTCTCGTTCTCTCCATTGCACATACATCCTGCACATGGGAAATTTTTTAGAGGGTTATGCCTTGATTTTTAAACCTTTTTTCACTCATGGGAGGGTCCACACGAGTTGTTGTGATGACAGTCATGTGTACACACGCTCTGACATTAGACAGAGCGAGTGTACATGCGGGCTATCATAGGACAACCCACGTGGACCTAGGGCCGACCTTTTAAAGGTCGACGCCCCCCCAAGAAACCAAATTAAAGGCACAAATAAAGAATTACAAAGAAAAGGGAGGTAGTTGATACTTGGTCCAGACAGATGGTCGTTTCATCCACTGTAGCTCCTGGAATCACCACTTTTATTAAAGGGTTTTTTTTTCTCCAGAGTCAATTTCCAAATCAGCAATGGTGATAATGAGTTGTCAGCTTCTATTTATAAACTTTTTGGCCCTTTTTTATCACTTTTTTGGTCCCCCTTATCATTTTATTTAAATTGAAAACCATTTAGAGTGATTCAAGAGTTGCTTTGGAAGGTTATTATCGAGTATTAGGACATTTTTTGGAGTTTTGGGTCACTTTTGACGGTCTGTGGGAAAACCCTCAGATGATGAACTTGAGCATATAGGTTAGGTTTCCAAACCTACTTTTGTATCTCGTTTTCTTTATTCCTTTGCCATAGGATTGACCCCATCAGGTTGTGACACGGAACCATCATTGTTGCTTTAGAAGTGTCGCGATTTGGTGGTAGAGCTTATTGGAACATGGATGCCCTAGGTAGATCCTGGTTGCATTACGGTGTCCATGTTGTCACTAATGACTGTAGGCTCGGGAGTCCTTTTTGTTTTGACTGATTACACGTTTGAGCCTCATTTACATTACTCTTGACCTCACCCACGAGACTCCCAGAACATAACGGGTCTTCTTTTAAGCCCTTTTCAGACCCTCTAAACATGAAAAGATTGTCGAGCGATCTTGTGGCCTTTCACGCTCGTTAAACTAAAATTTGAAGTCACATCTATCCAGCGATAGTTTACCACTTTTTCGGTCCGGACGGTCAATTGTACGAGCAAAGGTATACTCTAAGGAACTTCAGTTCTCTAGAAGAGTACCCTCAGGTATCATTTTAACCCTTTTTCGGACCCGAGGGACTAAATGTACGAAAAAGAAACCCCCACAGAGTCCATAGTTAAGCTCTTTTCAGACTCCCTAAAATTGAAAAGATCATCGAGTGACCTTATTCTTTCACACTCGTTAAAATGATCCAGAAGAACATTCCTGACAGACTCCATAGTTAATCTTTTTTCAGACTCCTTAAAAATGAAAAAATGGCCGAGTAATCTTGTCTTTATCATACTCGTTAAAATGGTTTTGAATAGTCATCTTGTCGGTGCTAGTTTACCCCTTTTTCGAACCAACTAGACTACCTTCGAAAAAGGTACCCCATTGGAGTCTCCTTTTACGTTTTTCAGACTCTCTAAATATGAAAAACCATCGATCTTACCTTTTCTGGGCTCGTTAAACTTACATCGAAGGATGTTACCATTGTGTGTCTTATTAATTGCATTTTCATACCCACATATTTGGCCTAATGTCGGCTCCACGTTGCTCTCAACTGAACCATCTGAAGCATGCCTTATATGCAAGCCCTATAGCACTTTGCCTCTGCGTCTTGACACCTTTGGCCCCTGGAGGATTTTTCTTGAGTGTCCTTTTCTTGCATATGTCCCTTTGCCCTGAGCATCCCTGTGTTCTGTGCACTTGGAATGAGTATGTTTGCGACACTCGATTCCTCCTTTGTAACGTAGCATTATTTTATTCTTTTTCCAAAATTATTGAAAAAGACAAAAAAATCAAATATACTCCAAAAAGAGGAAGGGAAAAGTATTTACTTTGTATTGGCAGCATAATGAGTTTCCCTTGGATAAAGCACATCTATCTGTTTGTTCATCAAACTCTGGGATTTAATACGACCTTAGGAAGATTTTCTTGCTACATAGAGCCATGTCCTCCTCCGTTTGGTTATTATTCCAAAAATATGGAGAGTTTGTGTTACCTCCTACATCATGAACTTATGTCAAATGCCATGCTGCCTGAGTCTCATCAGTTGTTGTGGTATTGTTCAAGGGAAGTTTTACCAAGCCTGAGTCGCTCCCTCTGCAGTTTGTCCCTTGCCATCATGCCTGGCCATCCCAAAAGTCCAATCAAGTCTTTGTTCAAGATCAATGAAGCCTTTATTCTGTTCATCAAGATCCTCTAGTCCATGATCGACGAGCCATCGAAGACCTCTGGGTACTGAAGTCGTACACTCATATTACACTCCTACCCAAGTTTTGAATATTTTGAAGTTGTTGCTTGAGCTCTGAAGACCTCATCTCCATCCATCATGCCTCATCAGCTTCTAGAAGATGGATACTCTACATGTATATCTTTTTGATTTCGAGATGTAGCTCCACTGTGTATTGCTCGCGGATACACTTTATATAGTTATATGACATGGATCTACAATGTATTTGATTGGTAGCCATGATTTTATTTCATTCTGAGCATGGGTATGCCCGCCTCAGTGAGACAATTATTATTTTGCAGAAGGCACCTCCCGATTTCTGGTCCCTGGGCTCACTTGTTTGGAACGTTGGTGAAGATTTTTAATGTATTTCGGCCATCAGATGCTCTTTTGATCTCACACANTTGCTCGCGGATACACTTTATATAGTTATATGACATGGATCTACAATGTATTTGATTGGTAGCCATGATTTTGTTTCATTCTGAGCATGGGTATGCCCGCCTCGGTGATACAATTATTATTTTGCAGAAGGCACCTCCCAATTTCTGGTCCCTGGGCTCACTTGTTTGGAATGTTGGTGAAGATTGTTAATGTATTTCGGCCATCAGATGCTCTTCTGACCTCACACATTAGGGGGAATCTGTTATAACCCTAATTTTCACTAGACATGCTTACCTGACATCAGGCCATCTCAGATTCCTTCTTTGTCAAAACACTGCTGAACACCTCTTCTTAAAAACCCCTTTTATAAAGACCCACACGCCCTGCTCCATTACTACACATGTGTACACGCTAGCTGACCCAAGACAACCCGCGTGTATCTACAAAAGCATGGAAAAAGGAAAGTTGTTGACGAAACACACAGCTTTGGGTAAGTTAACTAAACCTTTCGGCCATGCATGGCCGGTCACTTGACCAAATACCTAGCTTCTTCTAGCCTATAAAAGAAGGGTTAGGGGTCCCATTTGAAAGGAGGAATAATCATAGTAAAGAAACTATACCCGATTAAGCATTCCCTTTGTCCCAACCTTTAGCCATCCTTGTGCAAAGAGAAGTATAGAGCAAAGTAGTTGGAAGACAGTGGAAGAAGAGCCCAGGACCAAGATCG
>JASDQU011403620.1:21122-32960 GCA_032191745.1 Picea mariana
TATGAAACTTTATTTGTATTGAACTAGCTTTAGACTGCTCTGCATATAAATTTTCATGTTATGTTTTCATTTATATGGTTCATTATATTTTGGTTCCTTTAATATCTATGGTTGATCATCTATTCAAGTATTTTGAGTTTGCATATGATACTAGATAGATGGTAACACCATTTACTGAGGATTGGAAATTCTTTTATTTTCAGTTATTTGGACATTCTAAAGTCACATGATATATAATTGTCTGTCTTTCTGTGATCATAAACTCGTTATGGAATATAAAAGACTTATTTGAGTTTCTTCAGGAAGTATTATGCTTGCTTTTGTCATAGGTTTACACTTGACAGAGGTTAAGAGGAGCTCATACAAATATAGAGAGATGAATTTAACTTAACACTGCTGATCAACGAGAGGTTAGTTAGTGTATTATTTATTTAATTTGTTAATTTGTGAATGAATATTGATTTCATCATCTAAATGTTAAATACTTTGTTTATTTTCATTATATCATTAACAATCCTATTCATCCATTATTTATTAGTTTGGTATTTAGAGTATTAGAATAATTTTGTTTATATTCTTCATCTTTGTTTAGATCCATTATCTTAAAACAATTATTTTCACAAGGCTTTACTTAAACCTTGTAAATTGTATATAGTTATTGTACATAAACATTGTTAGTTAAGCATTTGTAATTAAAGTGTTGATTGTTAGAGTTGTATCTTAAGTCATTCCACATCTTTTAGTTTTTTTAGGATCTTAGTTGGCTAACGAAGCCATAAAATCCGTCAGGGTATATTATACCAAATGACTTGGGTTAAATAGACAACCCTAGACCAGATCTTCCATTCCTTTTGATGGTGTGTCATAAACGCCCGTCAACAGGTTGTCATTCTCACCTTCAAAAAATCTTGGCAGTAGATCTTTCCATTCATCAATTTGAGGCACAGGATGTGGATCACCAGCTATGGCTAAGAAATTGAGTGGGGAAAACCTCTTGGCTGGGATAGCCTCCATAGCCATTTAATCTGTCTCAAACTAGTGGAGTCACCATGGTGAAATATGAGCAGTCAGAACAATGTGTCCAACTTCAGTTCACCATCTAAAACTAGATGTCTTCATTGTCATTCTCCTAGGGAAGATATCTTCACTTTCATCCCCGACAATGACACCATTAATGTTAGCACTGAGAGTCACCCTCAAACTATAATAGGATAAGCCCAGTACCCATCAAAATGTAACGTATTAAAATGGTTTGAGTATGTGGATCAAAGAGACTTTAAATAAAGGAAAATACAACAGATATCACTGCAAATCTGTGATGGTCCATTGGGATATGGAGTCATAAACATTCTGCTCAATGAAGGCATTTAAGCTCCCTATCAGACAAACGATTTGTATAATGATGAATAGAAGAAATAAGAGAATAAAATAAAAAAGAATATTCGCTAAGCAGAGATCATCTCTGCGAAGAGAATTTTGATGTGTATAAATAGTAAACAATGATAGATAGGCAAGCTTGCAATAGATCCTCTACTGCATTGAAAATATATCGATCAAAGGAAAATTTAAATCCTTAAAATCATCAATACATTCAAACAAGATGAAGAATAGAACTGAGTATATAGAATTTAGATGTGTATGAATAGTAAACAATGATATATAGGCAAGATTACAACATATCCTCTACTGCATCAGGAATCTATCAATCAGAGAAAAGTTTAATCCTTAAAATCAACAATTACATTCAGACAAGATGAAGAATAGGATAGAGAACATAGAAGACAAATATGATGAAACATCTCATATGAGTCTTCAATAACAATACAATTTACAACTACATGCCCCTCCGACTTACAAACTGAAATATACAATCATAAACATTTCTCAAAACTTCCTCCGGTCTTGGATCAAACCCCCCTCCCTGGAAATATCATTCATATGATGTATTTATAATCAAAACAGTCGACATGTCTTGTTGCTTGGGAATCTCCTTTCCAGTGTCGTGTGTCTTCTCTTGTATGTCATGTTCCTTCTGTCAGAAGGAAACCCTAGTCAGTCTAGGCATGCAAGAGAAACTGCCCTCTGTGGTACTTCCAGTTGACAGTTTTTTGTCTCCTCGACCAGACCCTCCATGCTTTCTATTTATGGAGTGAGTTGAGGTTTCAACTACTAGTTCTTTATTTCATTAACTGCTTTCTCCTCGGGATCGAAACAAGGCTCAACGCCTAGGGGGATGCTACGTGTTTCTCTCGGATTTGACATCGAATAAGCACATGATTGCGGGGCCATCAAAGGCAGTTTGGATCCACACCTCTTTTGAGCCCATAGTTCACCACCTTCTACCACATAGCCCTTTCATCATATTGTGGTTTTGATTGAGGGATCGCTCTAGAAATTTATCGTTCGAGCATGTTTTGTTCCCACAATGAAGTGTGGTTGTCAATCTGCGATTTGGGAAAGCCTTGTTTTTGCTACCATGCACTGCTCTTGGATGGACCCTGCTTCCTATTGCAAATATCAATGGTTCACAATTACTTCATGAGTTTAGGATTTGGTCCTTTTCAATGCATATCTCTTACAATCCTCTGAAGTGTCGTATCTCCGAAGTGAGATATCTTCCTCCAAATGTCCTCTTGTTTTGGACGGTCGAGATTCACTTTGGGAGTTCGAACTTCAAGAATGTTTCTTCTGCTTTCCCGTGCAATCGTTTGAAGTGTCATATTTCAAAAGTGTTATATATGGCATCACGTGGCCTCTTGATTTGGACGATTGATATTGACTTTGGGAGTTCGGGATTTGGGATATTTCTTCTGCTTGCTCACAGAATCCTCTAAAGTGCTGAATTTTTTAAGTGTGAGATTTTCTGACGCATTTCCTCAACCTTCAATGGCTCAGATTTAGTTCGGGACTTCGGGACATTTGGATGGAAATATCCTAAAGTAACTTTCTCCTGGTTGACGTGGAAGCCTCTTGTCACTACGAGACTTCGGGACTCTGGGGATTCTGTCTATTCATTAATCCTTGTGCAAATTTTAAATTCTGACTATTCGAGAGCCACTAATATGAACTGCACATCGGATCTCCACCGTTGAAAATAGAACCTGGTATTTTTGGTTGTATTTTAAGATTGAAATGGACCGCTTTTGAATGTTGTGCTTGGACGTTACCTATGAAACAAAAGACGTGGTCGTCCTGTGACCTTGATAACTTTATGTGATAACAGTTTCTACATAAATTATATTTCTCCTTTAATTTTTTTCTGAATCAGAGTCTGAGTCGGAGCTCGACTTTGTTTCCTTGACCTCGAGCACCAATGAATGTTTCGAGCAACATTCATCAGTGTTGTGCCAAGGGATTTTGTCGAAGCTGCACCACTTCTGAGTGTCCTTCTCTGCCTTCCTATTTCTCTTCTTTTCCTGTGGCTTGGACTGGTTGTCCTGAGGTTGGTTATTCTATGGATTAGGTCTGCCTTTACCATGCTTTGGTTGTTATGGATTTGCAAACTCAAATTCCTACTTGTTCTACTGCTTAAATTTATGCTTGATTTTGACAACATATCTATAAGTGGCTTCCAATGATGAGATGTCTAGAAACTCCATTTCGGTTTGGATGTACTTGTGTAGAGCCCCGTGTTATTATAGAACCAGATGTCACTTAATCTATTTTATACCCAACTTGGTGCCCAATCTATGGAAGGTATTTGTGCACTCTAACACTGTTTGGTCTTGTTTTTGATGCAGCATGGTCCATCTCATGTACAAGTCATCATATTTTCCCACAGAGTAATATTTCTCCTTGACCGCATCCATAAACAAATCCCAACTGGGGTCGGCCCCAAATATTTCAGACTCCTTTATGGAATTTTTCTCCCAATAGTTTTCCCACCAATGTTTGACATGGGAGAGAGCCTTAAGGAGCGCAAAGGTGATCTTTTATCTATCGAAAAAATTGTGAATAGAGAAATAACCTTCTAGTAAATTTACCATTTTTCTAAAGCATCTACATAAATCTGACCTTCAAATATGGGAATATCAAAATTAGCTTGTACCTTGAATGGAGTAGCGTCTCCAAAGCAACTTCTTGAAGAAGACGTTCATGTTATTGTCGACAATTGTTGGAGGATTTGGGAAATATTTTCCAACATCTTGTTCCTCTATTGCGTGAGGATTCCATGAGAAACAACTTGATGGGATATTCTGATCTCCCATATCTCTTATCTTCCTCCATGGGAGGCCTCTTGGGCTTACAAGAGTGGTTATCCTCAAGGGAAACTAGCTCGAGCTCCAAATCTCTATACCCTGACCTCGTATCCTGCTCTGATACCACTGATGTAGATTATTTTGAAAAAAAAATGAAGGCAAAGATATAACAATCAAATATACTGAGATAATGCAATAAACACAGAGATACAGTAATGCACAATTTTTATTAATGAGAGAATGTATAGAAACTATAAAATTACAGACTGAATGACTCGCTAGAATGGTGGCAGCTTATATCTGAGAAGGGATGTGATGGATACACTCATTCAAAAGAAAATTATGATGTTTACAATGAGGCTCTAGAGGCCTTTTTAACATAAAGAGAGTCCAAAAGTCTTACCCCAGAAGATGAAACTCCAAAAGGTTTGCGGGCCCCGATGGGGGGTAGTTGGTACGTCAACTTCCCAAGGGTGTAACATTTGCATACAATATTCATTTGGGGTGTTCTATACCTTGAAAAAAAGGTCTATCTGAGGATTACATATTTTGTTTGGCCCAGAACATGATTGATTTTGAAAACATATCTATAAGTGGATCCCAATGATGAGATGTCCATAAACTTGATTTTGGTTTGGATGTATTTGTGTAGAGCCCTGTGGTATTTTAGAATCATATGTCACTTAGTGTCTTTGATACCTATCTTGGTGCATAAGGTATGGAAGGTATTTGTGAAATCCGAAACTGTTTGGTCCCACTTTTTATGCAGTGTGGTCCATTTCATGTACAAGTCATCATAGTTTCCCACAGGGTAATACTACTCCTTGAACGCATCCATAAAAAAATCCCAAGTGGGCTCGACCCCAAATATTCCAGATTCCTCTATGGAATTTTTCTCCCAGTAAGTTTCCCACCAATATTTGACATGGGGGAGATCCTTAAGAGGCACAAAGATGATATTTTCACTGTTGTAAAAATTGTGAACAAAGAAATAAAATTCTATGAAATTTAACCATTTTTGCAAAGAATCTGCATCAATCTAATCTTCAAATATGGGAATATCAAAATTAACTTGTACCTTGAATGGAGTAGCATATCCAAAGAGATTTCTTGAATAAGACGTGCATGTTATTGTCGGGAATCATTGAAGGATTTGGGAAAAATTATCCAACATATTGTTCCTCTATTGTGCAAGGGATTCCACGAAAAACAACTTGATGGGATATTTTTCTCCCCTGTCTTTATTCTCTTGTTTCATGGGAAGCCTCTTGGGCTTAAAAGAGTAGTTATCCTCAAGGGAAACTAGCTTGATCCCCAACTCTCTATACTCTGACCTCATCAAGGACATGCACTAAGAAATGAAAAGGAGTATCCTGCACTGATACCACTGATCCAGATTATTTTGAGAACAAAATGACGATAGAGATTTAACAATGAAATATATAGAGATAATGAAATAAACACATAGATACAGCAATGCATAATGTTTATTAATGAGAGAATGTATAGAAACTGTAAAATTACAGAGTGAATGACTTGCTAGAATGGTGGCAGCTTATCTCTGAGAAGAGATGTGATGGATACACTCATTTGAAATAAGATAATGATGTTTAAAATGAGGCTCTAGAGGAATTTTTAACATAAAGAAAATCCAAAACTCTAACCTTAAAAGATGAAACACCAAAAGGTTTGTGGGCCCCTAAGAGGGTAGTTGGTACACCAACTTCCCAAGGGTGTAACGTTTGCATACGATCTTCATTTGGGGAGTTCTATATCTTGTCAGAAAGGTCTATCCGAGGATTACATATTCTGTTCATCCTAGAACATGCTTTGTTTTGAAAACATATCTATAAGTGACTCCCAGTGATGATATTTACAGAAAACCCATTTCAGTTTGGATGTACTTGTGTAGATCCCCACGGTATTTCAGAACCATATGTTTCTCGGAGTCTTTGATACCCAACTTGGTGTGCAAAGTATGGAAGGTATTTGTGAACTTCGACATTGTTTGTTCTCGCTTTTTATGCAACGTGGTCCAACTCATGTACTGGTCTTCATAGTTTCCCACAGGGTGATATTTATCCTTGACCGCATCCATAAAAACATCCCAAGTGGGATCGACCCCAAATATTCTAGAATCCTCTATGGAATTTTTCTCCCAATAAATTTCCCACCAATGTTTGACATGGGGGAGAGCCTTAAGGAGTGAAAAGGTGATCTTTTCTCTGTCAAAAAATTTTTGAACAGAGAAATAACCTTCTAGCAAATTTAACCAATTTTCTAAAGCATCTGCATCGATCTGACCTGCAAATACAAGAATATCAAACCTAGCTTGTACCTTAATTGGAGTAGCATCTCCAAAGAGAATTCTTGACAAAGACGTGCATGTTATTGTCGGTAATCGTTGAAGGATTTGGGAAAAATTTTCCAACATCACATTCCTATGTTGCACAAGGCCTTCCGCGAGGAATAGCTTGATGGGATCTTTTGCTCCCCCATCTCTCTTCTCTTCCTCCATGGGAGGCTGCTTGGGTTGACGAGAGAGGTTATCCTCAAGGGAAAATAGCTCGAGCCCCAAATCTCTAGACCCTTACCTCGTCGGGGACATGCACTATGAAACGAAAAGGAGTATCCTGCTCTGATACCACTGATCCATATTATTTTGAGAACGCAATGAATGAAGAGATATAACAATGAAATATACAAAGATATTGCAATAAACATAGAGATACAATAATGTACAATTTTTATTAACGAGAGAATGTACAGATGATCTGGATTTTATGAACAGAATGAAATAAATATAGATTATTAGAAGCTTCTTAACACATAATAACAAACATACAATAAAACTGGTTTTCTATTCAATAAGGAAATAAGTTGAAACTGTAAAATGCAGCGGAAAACAAGCTTGTTGGAATGGTGGTGGCTTATCTCTGAGAAGAGATGTGACGGTTGCGCTCATTCTCAAGAAGATCCTTACAATGAGGCTCTAAAGGCCTTTTTACAATAAACATGAATGTCAAAAACCCTAGACATCCAAAAACCTAACCCTAGGAGATGAAGCGCCAAAAGTCATTGTGGGCCCCGTTTGGGTAAGTTAGTACATCAACTTCCTGGGGTCATAACGTTTTCATACGATCTATGTTTTAGGCGCACGATAGCCCGTTGGAAAGGTCTATCCGGGGAATACACCTTTATATGCTATCTATTAAAGAGCATTTTCGACTATGCCGAGCCCTAAAAACGTTGTTTAGGGCCTCAAAATGGCCCTGCAAGTCAAGGACCCAAAAATAAGGAAAAAAAATGCCAAACTGGAAAACTGCCAAAATGAACCCATTGGAATAGGTGGGAGGCCACCGAAATCCATATAGATCAATACTTCCCCCCTAAGAAGCAATGGTCTCCATTATGTTGAGGTTCCCCATCAGATGAGGAAATTTCTACTGAATTTGGCCCCAGGTGAGCCACTTGCCTTGGTGCAGGAGCTGCCCTACTTTGTCAACTTAATAAAGTTGGATCCTTTGTTGTTGGGTGCCCTTGATCTATGTGTCCACAATCTGATCTCTGGATTCCTGTTGCATGCAGTTAGGGTTGATGTTTGTTGGTGTCAACTTCTCTGCTATCTCTGAGGTTTCCAATAATGGTGGGAAATATGGCCGAAGGAGAGCCACGTTGAAGACTGGGTGCATGCCAAGGAAAGGGGGAATGTTTATCACAAAAGATTTGTCACCCATAGCCTTGGTGATGGTGTATGGACCATAATGGAGTGGGAGAAGCTTCTGATGGGGCCCTGTACGGAGTTCTTTCTACAAGTGCAACCAAACTTTTTCGCCCACCTAAAACTTATGTGACACCCGATGTTGATCATGGCGTTGCTTGTACTTGGCATTGGACTTCTGTAAAATACCCTGAACCTGTTAGAGAACATTATGGATCTTCTCAATGAACCGGGTGGCTTTGTCATCTTCTAGTGGAGCAGGAGATGATTTGGCCGAGGTGGTCACTAGGGGTAGTGCAACATCGATGGGGTCCAATGGTTGGAATCCCAACCCCACCTGAAAGGGGTTGTGGCCAGTTGAGCTATGCAAGGCTTGGTTGTAGCTATGTTAGACATAGGGAATACTCTCATCCCATGTGTAGGGGTGCTTGGAATTTTACATGTGCATGATGTGTATGATCATCCAATTGATGACCTCAGCTTGTCCATCTGTCTGGGGGTGGAAGGTAGTGGATTTGGTGATCTTGGTATCCAATAGTGACTAGAGGCTCAACTAGAATGTGTTGAGGAATCGGATGTCTCGATCTGAGACAAGGGTTTTTGGGATCCCAAAGTGTACCTAGACGCGTTCAAAGAAGAGCTTGGCAGTGGCCTCTGCAGTGATGTTCTTCTTGTAGGCGGCCACAATCGCCATCCTGGAAAAGCGATCAACAACCACAAAAACACAGTCATTTCCCATCTTGGTGGATGATAGGCCCAACATGTAGTCCATTGAGATGGATTCCCATGCTTTTCAAAAGTAGGCATAGGGGTGTACAGGCCCTGTTTCTTAGTGGTCAGTTTGGCAATAACGCAGGCGGTGCAAGACTTGACATACTTGCCGACATCTTGTCAAAGTTTTGGCCAATAGAAATGTTTCTGCAATACTTCCACTGTATTTTCAATGCCAAAGTGTCCTTCTAGACAACTGTAGTGAGCCTCCCAAATCAGCTTTTTGTGCTCTCTTGATGGAACGCAGAGATGGACTAGACAACACAGCAACCCATCCTGAAGATAGAAAATGGTGACCACTGAGTTTTCTCCCAACATTTGGTAGGTGGTGGAGAAGTCAGGGTCTGTCTCATAGAGGTGGGGCCATCCAAAGGTCTCATGGCCACAAGAGTCTAGAACCATGGTGAGTGTCACAACTGGAGGTCGACTAAGGAAATCAACAACTCGGTTGGTACTTCTTGTTTTATACTTTATGTTGAGGTGGAACTATTGTAAATATGTGGACCGCTTCTGATGGAGGTCATTCTACAATTTGCCTTGGGTCTGCATGAACTGTAGTGGCTTGTGATTAGTGTGGATGACTGTATCCTTCCCCAGAATGTAATTTCTCCACTAGCATCAACATTGTACAATGGAGTACATTTCTTTGTCATAAGTAAGGTACTTACAGACAACATTTGATAGTGTCTCACTATGATATGCCACGGGGTGGCCATGTTGAGTGAGAACGACACCCACAACATAGTCTGGAGCATCTGTCTTGATCTCAAAGGGATGTTGCAGGTACAGTAATGAAAGTACTGGGGATGAGCAAAAACATTGCTTCAATTCATCGAAGGCTTGTTGTTGGGACATGCCCCACATAAATGTTTCCTTACCACCAACCTAGGTTACTTGCCTGAGGGCCCATGCGATATGAGAGAATCCCAACACGAACCTGTGATAGAAATTGGTGAGGCCGAAGAATCTCTTAAGCTCAGTGAGTGTGGTTGGGGCTGGCCAGTCACGAATGGGGGTTGGGGGTGATTTAGGAGATCTTGCACTGCTCTAATTATAGTGGGTTAGGGGAAATTTAGAAGATCACACACAACTTCAATTGCAGTGGCTTGAAGGCGATTTAGGATATCTCTGTTATTTTTAATGTCTGAGTAGATGCCTTAGTCACATATTCTATATTATTTGGATACGTTTGAAAATGTTGAGTTGAGGAGTGGTGGAGGGGGAAGGGACCTAGGTATTTTCCAAGGAGTGGGCACATTAGAGGTGGATCACATTTTTTAGTGTCCATTGTTTACAATTTAATTATTAATGCATAATATAATACATCCAAGTTAGAGGATTTATATTGATTCATATTGTTATCAATAGGGTTACAATACCTTAACACATTGAAAATCTAGGAGTCAAAAATAAATTGTACCTTATAATTGTTAGAGAGAGTCAACTATGTCCTCTAATTTGCTCATTATAGCCAAGTTTACTGCTCCTTATTAGTTGGATATTGGATGTTTGAAATAGCTTTTAGTTTATTTTTCATATATTTATTGTATTATTTTTTTTAATATATAACCATTTTTCTTTTAATATATCATGGACATAAAATGTTGATTGTATTGTTACATTGAAAGGAAATTCACAATTCAATATGACATAAATATTGTATGATAATATGGATAATGTTAACTATGTATCAAAAAATAAAATAATACTTGAATAGTAATTTTTTTTAAAGAGACTGAAGAAATATTTTATAAAAGGGTGTTTCACCTAAGAAAAAAAACATTCAAAAATTACAAAATTGGGCTTAGACCTAATTGATGACTCTTCTATTGTAGTTTCATAAAAAAGAATGTGCATCTCCATATACAATCTATAGATTTTAGTACTATAGACTTTTACATATTGACCAAGTAAAAACATATATCGAACATTCATAATTCAAACTATTGATTCATTGTCGGGAGTTCCCATATTTTCCTTGTGACTAGGCTCGGCTACCTCAATCTCCATTGGGATAAATTCTTAAATTCCTTGAATTTCATCCAAATTTGTTTCCTGTAATTCTATATTGTGATGATTGTTTGATCCTAAGTTTGACTATGGAGGTAATACTACGCCTTTGAATTGATGGTTTCCTTGTTCCAAAGCCTCCACTCGCTGAAAAAGGGTCATCACTATTTGCTCCAAATCCTTGTGGCATTGTCTTTCTTGCACTTTCTCTTGTTATATCATCTCTATCTTCTACAACAAAGTCACATTTGTTTGTTCATGTATATCTACTTTACTAGCTAGTTGAGCATAATTCAACCTACTTCCCTCAGCCATGTCTTCATGCCTACACTAAATTCTCTTAAACTCGCTCCATGAGGGATCCATAAAAATAATGGTGCTTCTATAAGGAAATGGAAGAGGCCAACTTCACTTAAAAGACTTAGACCACTTGTTCATGAAAAATAGTCCATTCTTACAGGACTGAAATTTCCAAGCCACAATCAGGATTCTTTTGCACTATGTAATTTCTTCCTAAAAATCTTTGATGATAGACTAGATTTGATATACTCAGATTTCATACAAAATGTAAAGATAATTTACATAAATCCACATCATACCTTCATATCAATACACTATTCATGTAGGAAAAACTATCATATAAATAAAGGAGTATATAGAAAATAAAGAAGGAAGTAACACTTTTCAAATATATTTGTTTATACTTGAGTAGTCCTTTCCAAATAAATGTGTTTATACTTTGGTAAAATCAAAGAACTAAAGTTCAAGGCGGAGGCAACAATTTTTCGAATACGCCTGCTTTTATATGTAACTTGCGAGATGCAAAACCTTAATCAAATGCCCATCCAAAAGCCATATGGCAAATTTTTATGTGGCTTATTCGAAACTTGTTTTAGATGCCCGGAATGGTAGAGTTTTTATCAAAACATTTTTTATTTAAAAATATCATTGTGTTAGAGTTACACTTATTTAAAAATATCAAAAGTGAAATGCTTTGCGTTTAGAATCTCAAAGACGTAAGACCATAAAAAATGAAAAAGTTAAATGCTTCGTCTTTAAATCTCAAATAGGATTTACAGCTTTCGAGTTGCAATTGTTATGTAAGAAGAATAAACCAGAGTGTAAACAATAAATTAC
>JASDQU011403620.1:33010-43105 GCA_032191745.1 Picea mariana
TGTCAGAAGGAAACCCTAGTCAGTCTGGGCATGCAGGAGAAACTGCCCTCTCTGGTACTTCCAGTTGACAGTTTTTTGTCTCCTCGACTAGACCCTCCATGCTTTCTATTTATGGAGTGAGTTGAGGTTTCAACTACTAGTTCTTTATTTCATTAACTGCTTTCTCCTCGAGATCGGGACAAGGCTCAACGTCTAGGGGGATGCTACGTGTTTCTCTCAGATTTGATGTCGAATAAGCACGTGATTGCAAGGCCATCAAAGGCAGTTTGGATCCACACCTCTTTTGAGCCCACGGTTCACCATCTTCTGCCACATAGCCCTTTCATCAGACTGTGGTTTTGATTGAGGGATCACTCTAGAAATTTATCGTTCGAGCATGTTTTGTTCCCACAATGAAGTGTGGTTGTCAATCTGCGATTTGGGAAAGCCTTGTTTTTTCTACCATGCACCGCTCTTGGATGGAACCTACTTCCTGTTGCAAATATCAATGGTTCACAATTAATTCATGAGTTTAGGATTTGGGCCTTTTCAATGCATATCTCTTACAATCCTCTGAAGTGTCGTATCTCCGAAGTGAGAGATCTTCCTCCAAATGTCCTCTTGTTTTGGACGGTCAAGATTCACTTTGGGAGTTCGAGCTTCAAGAATGTTTCTTCTGCTTTCCCGTGCAATCGTTCGAAGTGTCATATTTCAAAAGTGTTATATATGGCATCGCATGACCTCTTGATTTGGATGATTGAGATTGACTTTGGGAGTTCGGGCTTTGGGATATTTCTTCTGCTTGCTCGCAGAATCCTCTAAAGTGCTGAATTTTCGAAGTGTGAGATTTTCCGGCGCATTTCCTCAACCTTCAATGGCTCAGATTTAGTTCGGGACTTCGGGACATTTGGATGGAAATATCCTGAAGTAACTTTCTCCCGGTTGACGTGGAAGCCTCTTGTCACTATGGGACTTCGGGACTCTGGGGATTCTTTCTATTCATTAATCCTTGTGCAAATTTTAAATTCTGACTATCCGAGAGCCGCTAATATGAACTGCACATCGGATCTCCACCGTTGAAAATAGAACCTGGTATTTTTGGTTGTATTTTAAGATTGAAATGGACTACTTTTGAATGTTGTGCTTGGACGTTACCTATGAAACAAAAGACATGGTCGTCCTATGACCTTGACAACTTTATGTGATAACAGGTTCTACATAAATTATATTTCTCCTTTAATTTTTTTCTGAATCAGAGTCTGAGTTGGAGCTCGACTTTGTTTCCTTGACCTCGGGCACCAATGAATGTTTCAAGAAACATTCATCAGTGTTGTGCCAAGGGATTTTGTCGAAGCTGCACCACTTCTGAGTGTCCTTCTCTGCCTTCCTATTTCTCTTCTTTTCCTGTGGCTTGGACTGGTTGTCCTGAGGTTGGCTATTCTATGGATTAGGTCTTCCTTTACCATGCTTTGGTTGTTATGGATTTGTAAACTCAAATTCCTACTTGTTCTACTGCTTAAATTTATGCTTGATTTTGACAACATATCTATAAGTGGATTCCAATGATGAGATGTCTAGAAACTCCATTTCGGTTTGGATGTACTTGTGTAGAGCCCTGCGTTATTTTAGAACCAGATGTCACTTAATGTATTTTATACCCAACTTGGTGCGCAAGGTATGGAAGGTATTTGTGCACTCTGACACTGTTTGGTCCTGCTTTTGATACAGCGTGGTCCATCTCATGTACAAGTCATCATATTTTCCCACAGAGTAATATTTCTCCTTGACCGCATCCATAACAAAATCCCAAGTGGGCTCGGCCCCAAATATTTCAGACTCCTCTGTGGAATTTTTCTCCCAATAGTTTTCCCACCAATGTTTGACATGGGAGAGAGCCTTAAGGAGTGCAAAGGTGATCTTTTATCTGTCGGAAAAATTGTGAATAGAGAAATAACCTTCTAGTAAATTTACCATTTTTCTAAAGCATCTACATAAATCTGACCTTCAAATATGGGAATATCAAAATTAACTTGTACCTTGAATGGAGTAGTGTCTCCAAAGCAACTTCTTGAAGAAGACGTTCATGTTATTGTCGACAATTGTTGGAGGATTTGGGAAACATTTTCCAACATCTTGTTCCTCTATTGCGTGAGGATTCCATGAGAAACAACTTGATGGGATATTTTGATCTCCCGTATCTCTTATCTTCCTCCATGGAAGGCCTCTTGGGCTTACAAGAGTGGTTATCCTCAAGGGAAACTAGCTCGAGATCCAACTCTCTATACCCTGACCTCGTCTCCTGCTCTGATACCACTGATGTAGATTATTTTGAAAAAAAAATGAAGGCAAAGATATAACAATCAAATATACAGAGATAA
Organism: Picea mariana; assembly: GCA_032191745.1. Taxonomy (NCBI): domain Eukaryota; kingdom Viridiplantae; phylum Streptophyta; class Pinopsida; order Pinales; family Pinaceae; genus Picea; species Picea mariana. The sequence goes on from JASDQU011403620.1 coordinate 35,368, forward strand.
TGCAATAAACACAGAGATACAGTAATGCACAATTTTTATTAATGAGAGAATGTATAGAAACTATAAAATTACAGACTGAATGACTCGCTAGAATGGTGGCAGCTTATATCTGAGAAGGGATGTGATGGATACACTCATTCAAAAGAAAATTATGATGTTTACAATGAGGCTCTAGAGGCCTTTTTAACATAAAGAGAGTCCAAAAGTCTTACCCCAGAAGATGAAACTCCAAAAGGTTTGCGGGCCCCGATGGGGGGTAGTTGGTACGTCAACTTCCCAAGGGTGTAACATTTGCATACAATATTCATTTGGGGTGTTCTATACCTTGAAAAAAAGGTCTATCTGAGGATTACATATTTTGTTTGGCCCAGAACATGATTGATTTTGAAAACATATCTATAAGTGGATCCCAATGATGAGATGTCCATAAACTTGATTTTGGTTTGGATGTATTTGTGTAGAGCCCTGTGGTATTTTAGAATCATATGTCACTTAGTGTCTTTGATACCTATCTTGGTGCATAAGGTATGGAAGGTATTTGTGAACTCTGAAACTGTTTGGTCCCACTTTTTATGCAGTGTGGTCCATTTCATGTACAAGTCATCATAGTTTCCCACAGGGTAATATTACTCCTTGAACGCATCCATAAAAAAATCCCAAGTGGGTTCGACCCCAAATATTCCAGATTCCTCTATGGAATTTTTCTCCCAGTAAGTTTCCCACCAATGTTTGACATGGAGGAGATCCTTAAGAGGCACAAAGATGATATTTTCACTGTTGTAAAAATTGTGAACAAAGAAATAGAATTCTATAAAATTTAACCATTTTTCCAAAGAATCTGCATCAATCTAACCTTCAAATATGGGAATATCAAAATTAACTTGTACCTTGAATGGAGTAGTAGATCCAAAAAGATTTCTTGAATAAGATGTGCATGTTATTGTTGGGAATCATTGAAGGATTTGGGAAAAATTATCCAACATCTTGTTCCTCTATTGTGCAAGGGATTCCACGAAAAATAGCTTGATGGGATATTTTGCTCCCCCGTCTTTCTTCTCTTGTTTCATGGGAAGTCTCTTGGGCTGAAAAGAGTAGTTATCCTCAAGGGAAACTAGCTCGATCCCCAACTCTCTATACTCTGACCTCATCAAGGACGTGCACTAAGAAATGAAAAGGAGTATCCTGCTCTGATACCACTGATCCAGATTATTTTGAGAACAAAATGACGATAGAGATATAACAATGAAATATATAGAGATAATGAAATAAACACATAGATACAACAATGCATAATGTTTATTAATGAGAGAATGTATAGAAACTGTTAAATTACAGAGTGAATGACTTGCTAGAATGGTGGCAACTTATCTCTAAGAAGAGATGTGATGGATACACTCATTTGAAATAAGATGATGATGTTTAAAATGAGGCTCTAGAGGACTTTTTAACATAAATAAAATCCAAAACTCTAACCTTAGAAGATGAAACACCAAAAGGTTTGCGGGCCCCTATGAGGGTAGTTGGTACACCAACTTCCCAAGGGTGTAACGTTTGCATACAATCTTCATTTGGGGAGTTCTATATCTTGTCAGAAAGGTCTATCTGAGGATTACATATTCCATTCATCCTAGAACATGCTTTGTTTTGAAAACATATCTATAAGTGACTCCCAGTGATGAGATTTATAGAAAACCCATTTCAGTTTGGATGTACCTGTGTAGAGCCCCACGGTATTTTAGAACCATATGTTTCTCAGAGTCTTTGATACCCAACTTGGTGTGCAAAGTATGGAAGGTATTTTTGAACTTCGACATTGTTTGTTCTCGCTTTTTATGCAACGTGGTCCCACTCATGTACTGGTCTTCATAGTTTCCCACAGGGTGATATTTCTCCTTGACCGCATCCATAAAAACATCCCAAGTGGGATCGACCCCAAATATTCTAGAATCCTCTATGGAATTTTTCTCCCAATAAATTTCCCACCAATGTTTGACATGGGGGAGAGCCTTAAGGAGTGCAAAGGTGATCTTTTCTCTGTCAAAAAAATTTTGAATAGAGAAATAACCTTCTAGCAAATTTAACCAATTTTCTAAAGCATCTGCATCGATCTGACCTGCAAATACAAGAATATCAAAACTAGCTTGTACCTTAATTGGAGTAGCATCTCCAAAGAGAATTCTTGACAAAGATGTGCATGTTATTGTCGGTAATCGTTGAAGGATTTGGGAAAAATTTTCCAACATCACATTCCTATGTTGCACAAGGGCTTCCGCGAGGAATATCTTGATGGGATCTTTTTCTCCCCCGTCTCTTTTCTCTTCCTCCATGGGAGGCCTCTTGGGTTGGCGAGAGAGGTTATCCTCAAGGGAAAGTAGCTCGAGCCCCAAATCTCTAGACCCTTACCTCGTCAGGGACATGCACTATGAAACGAAAAGGATTATCCTGCTCTGATACCACTGATCCATATTATTTTGAGAACGCAATGAATGAAGAGATATAACAATGAAATATACAAAGATATTGCAATAAACATAGAGATACAGTAATGTACAATTTTTATTAACGAGAGAATGTACAGATGATCTGGATTTTATGAACAGAACGAAATAAATATAGATTATTAGAAGCTTCTTAACACATAATAACAAATATACAGTAAAACTGGTTTTCTATTCAATAAGGAAATAAGTTGAAACTGTAAAATGCAGTGGAAAACAAGCTTGTTGGAATGGTGGTGGCTTATCTCTGAGAAGAGATGTGACGGTTGCGCTCATTCACAAGAAGATCCTTACAATGAGGCTCTAAAGGCCTTTTTACAATAAACATGAATGTCAAAAACCCTAGACATCCAAAAACCTAACCCTAGGAGATGAAGCGCCAAAAGCCATGTGGGCCCCGTTTGGGTAAGTTAGTACATCAACTTCCTGGGATCATAACTTTTGCATACGATCTATGTTTTAGGCGCACGATAGCCTGTTAGAAAGGTCTATCCGGGGAATACACATTTAGATGCTATCTATTAAAGAGCATTTTCGACTATGTCGAGCCCTAAAAACGTTGTTTAGGGCCTCAAAATGGCCCTGCAAGTCAAGGACCCAAAAACAAGGAAAAAAAATGCCAAACTGGAAAACTTCCAAAATGAACCCGTTGGAATAGGTGGGAGGCCACCTAAATCCATATAGATCAATCCTTCCCCATTAAGAAGCAATGGTCTCCATTGCGTTGAGGTTCCCCATCAGATGAGGAAATTTCTACTGAATTTGGCCCCAGGTGAGCCACTTGCCTTGGTGCAGGAGCTGCCCTACTTTGTCAACTCAATAAAGTTGGATCCTTTATTGTCGGGTGCCCTTGATCTATGTGTCCACAATCTGATCTTTGGATTCCTGTTGCATGCAGTCAGGGTTGATCTTTGTTGGTGTCAACTTCTCTGCTATCTCTGAGGTTTCCAATAATGGTGGGAAATATGGCTGAAGGAGAGCCACGTTGAAGACTGGATGCATGCCAAGGAAAGGGGGAATGTTGATCACAAAATATTTGTCACCCATAGCCTTGGTGATAGTGTATGGACCATATTGGAGTGGGAGAAGCTTCTGATGGGACCCTGTACAGAGTTCTTTCTGCAAGTGCAACCAAACTTTGTCGCCCACCTGAAACTTATGTGGCACCCGATGTTGATTATGGCATTGCTTGTACTTGGCATTGGACTTCTTTGAAATACCCTGAACCTGTTAGAGAACGTTATGGATCTTCTCAATGAACCGGGTGGCTTTGTCATCTTCTAGTGGAGCAGGAGACGATTTGGTCGAGGTGGTCACTAGGGGTAGTGCAACATCGATGGGGTCCAATGGTTGGAATCCCAACCCCACCTGAAAGGGGTTGTGGCCAGTTGAGCTATGCAGGGCTTGGTTGTAGCTATGTTAGAAATAGGGAATGCTCTCATCCCATGTGCAGGGGTGCTTGGAATTTTACATGTGCATGATGTGTATGATCATCCAATTGATGACCTCAGCTTGGCCATCTGTCTGGGGGTGGAAGGTAGTGGATTTGGTGAGCTTGGTATCCAATAGTGACTAGAGGCTCAACTAGAATGTGTTGAGGAATCGGATGTCTCGATCTGAGACAATGGTTTTTTGGATCCCAAAGTGTACCTAGACGCGTTCAAAGAAGAGCTTGGCAGTGGCCTCTACAGTGATGTTCTTCTTGTAGGCGGCCAGAATCGCCATCTTGGAAAAGCGATCAACAACCACAAAAACACAGTCATTTCCCATCTTGGTGGACAATAGGCCTAACATGTAGTCCATTGAGATGGATTCCCATGCTTGTGAAAAGTAGGCATAGGGGTGTACAGGCCCTGTTTCTTAGCGGTCGGTTTGGAAATAACGCAGGCGGTGCAAGACTTGACATACTTGCCAACATCTTGTCAAAGTTTCGGCCAATAGAAATGTTTCTGCAATACTTCCACTGTATTTTCAATGCCAAAGTGTCCTTCTAGACAACTATAGTGAGCCTCCCAAATCAGCTTTGTGTGCTCTCTTGATGGAACGCAGAGATGGACTAGACAACACAACAACCCGTCCTGAAGATAGAAAATGGTGACCACTGAGTTTTCTCCCAACATTTGGTAGGTGGTGGAGAAGTCAGGGTCTGTCTCATAGAGGTGGGGCCATCCAAAGGTCTCATGGCCATAAGAGTCTAGCACAATGGTGAGTGTCGCAAATGGAGGTCGACTAAGGAAATCAACAACTCGGTTGGTACTTCTTGTTTAATAATTTATGTTGAGGTAGAATTGTTGTAAATATGTGGACCACTTCTGATGGAGGTCATTCTACAATTTGCCTTGGGTCTGCATGAACTGTAGTGGCTTGGGATTAGTGTGGATGACTGTATCCTTCCCCAGAATGTAATGTCTCCACTAGCATCAACATTGTACAATGGAGTACATTTCTTTGTCATAAGTAGGGTACTTACGGACAACATTTGATAGTGTCTCACTATGATACGCCATGGGTGGCCATGTTGAGTGAGAACGACACCCACTACATAGTCTGGAGCATCTGTCTCGATCTCAAAGGGATGTTGCAGGTACGGTAATGAAAGTACTGGGGATGATCACAAACATTGCTTCAATTCATCGAAGGCTTGTTGTTGGGACATGCCCCACATAAATGTTTCCTTACCGCCAGCCTGGGTTACTTGCCTGAGGGCCCATGCGATATGAGAGAATCCCAACACGAACCTGTGATAAAAATTGGTGAGGCCGAAGAATCTCTTAAGCTCAGTGAGTGTGGTTGGGGCTGGCCAGTCACGAATGGGGGTTGGGGGTGATTTAGGAGATCCCGCACTGCTCCAATTATAGTGGGTTAGGGGAAATTTAGAAGATCACACACAACCTCAATTGCAGTGGCTTGAAGGCGATTTAGGATATCTCTGTTATTTTTAATGTCCGAGTAGATGCCTTAGTCACATATTCTATATTATTTGGATAGGTTTGAAAATGTTGAGTTGAGGAGTGGTGGAGGGGGAAGGGACCTAGGTATTTTCCAAGGAGTGGGCACATTAGAGGTGGATCACATTTTTTAGTGTCCATTGTTTTCAATTTAATTATTAATGCATAATATAATACATCCAAGTTAGAGGATTTATATTGATTCATATTGTTATCAATAGGGTTACAATACCTTAACACATTGAAAATCTAGGAGTCAAAAATAAATTGTACCTTATAGTTATTAGAGAGAGTCAACTATGTCCTCTAATTTGCTCATTATAGCCAAGTTTACTGCTCCTTATTAGTTGGATATTGGATGTTTGAAATAGCTTTTAGTTTATTTTTCATATATTTATTGTATTATTCTTTTTAATATATAACCATTTTTCTTTTAATATATCATGGACATAAAATGTTGATTGTATTGTTACATTGAAAGGAAATTCAAAATTCAATATGACATAAATATTGTATGATAATCATGGATGATTTTAGGGGATAAATTTCGCTCATGGGCTAATTTTCCATGGTTTTTCCCCAAAAAAGATTCATTATTCTAAAAATCATTCGCCCAAATTCTATAGGATAAAATTATTTTACCTCAAAAATCGCCAAAATTTTATACAAACTATATAAAATCCTTGGAAATTTGAATATTTTTACAAAAATATCGCAAAACATTTATAGTTGGTATATGAAGGATTAGTAAGATTCGCCAAGGTTTCTACTTTTTAAAATAAATTTCTATTCTTAAAATCATCCCTGATGATAATACGAATAATGTTAACTATGTATCAAAAAATAAAATAATACTTGAATAGTAATTTTTTTTAAAGAGACTGAAGAAATATTTTATAAAAGGGTGTTTCACCTAAGAAAAAAACATTCAAAAATTACAAAATTGGGCTTAGACCTAATTGATGACTCTTCTATTGTAGTTTCATAAAAAGGAATGTGCATCTCCATATACAATCTATAGATTTTAGTACTATAGACTTTTACATATTGACCAAGTAAAAACATATATCGAACATGCATAATTCAAACTATTGATTCATTGTCGGGAGTTCCCATATTTTCCTCGTGACTAGGCTTGGCTACCTCAATCTCCATTGGGACAAATTCTTAAATTCCTTGAATTTCATCCAAATTTGTTTCCTGTAATTCTATATTGGGACGATTGTTTGATCCTAAGTTTGACTATGGAGGTAATACTATGCCTTTGAATTGATGGTTTCCTTGTTCCAAAGCCTCCACTCGCTGAAAAAGGGTCATCACTATTTGCTCCAAATCCTTGTGGCATTGTCTTTCTTGCACTTTCTCTTGTTATATCATCTCTATCTTCTACAACAAAGTCACATTTGTTTGTTCATGTATATCTACTTTACTAGCTAGTTGAGCATAATTCAACCTACTTCCCTCAGCCATGTCTTCATGCCTACACTAAATTCTCTTAAACTCGCTCCATGAGGGATCCATAAAAATAATGGTGCTTCTATAAGGAAATGGAAGAGGCCAACTTCACTTAAAAGACTTAGACCACTTGTTCATGAAAAATAGTCCATTCTTACAGGACTGAAATTTCCAAGCCACAATCAGGATTCTTTTGCACTATGTAATTTCTTCCTAAAAATCTTTGATGATAGACTAGATTTGATATACTCAGATTTCATACAAAATGTAAAGATAATTTACATAAATCCACATCATACCTTCATATCAATACACTATTCATGTAGGAAAAACTATCATATAAATAAAGGAGTATATAGAAAATAAAGAAGGAAGTAACACTTTTCAAATATATTTGTTTATACTTGAGTAGTCCTTTCCAAATAAATGTGTTTATACTTTGGTAAAATCAAAGAACTAAAGTTCAAGGCGGAGGCAACAATTTTTCGAATACGCCTGCTTTTATATGTAACTTGCGAGATGCAAAACCTTAATCAAATGCCCATCCAAAAGCCATATGGCAAATTTTTATGTGGCTTATTCGAAACTTGTTTTAGATGCCCGGAATGGTAGAGTTTTTATCAAAACATTTTTTATTTAAAAATATCATTGTGTTAGAGTTACACTTATTTAAAAATATCAAAAGTGAAATGCTTTGCGTTTAGAATCTCAAAGACGTAAGACCATAAAAAATGAAAAAGTTAAATGCTTCGTCTTTAAATCTCAAATAGGATTTACAGCTTTCGAGTTGCAATTGTTATGTAAGAAGAATAAACCAGAGTGTAAACAATAAATTAC
>JASDQU011403621.1:8116-19591 GCA_032191745.1 Picea mariana
GGCATTGACTATGAAGAGACATTCGCTCCTGTGGCCAGATACACTTTGATCAGAACCATTATAGCTCTTGCTGCCAAGATGAAATGGAAGCTGCACTAGATGGACGTGAAGACAACTTTCCTGAATGGTGTTATCGAAGAGGAAGTGTATATAGAGCAACCCCAAGGATTTGAGGTTGAAGACATGAAGTCTCATGTCTGCCGATTGAAGAAAGCCTTATACGGATTGAAGCAAGCTCCCAGAGCTTGGTATAGCCGTATAGACAGTTTCTTGACGAGCTTAGGCTTTACCAAGAGTAAAGCAGACTCAAATCTCTACTTCAAAATTATGGATAATGAACCAGTAATCTTACTACTGTATGTGGATGACTTATTCTTAACTGGAGAAGAAAAACTCATCACTGAATGTAAAAAGAGACTTGCCGCAGAATTTGAAATGAAAGACCTTGGTCTAATGCATTACTTCTTAGGCCTTGAGGTATGGCAGAGTCCATAAAGGATCTTCCTTAACCAAGGGAATTACACTTTCGAAATCTTAAAGAGATTCAACATGCTAGAATGTAAGCTCATGAATACACCCATGGAAGTGAAGCTGAAGCTGCTGGTCGATACTTTGTTAGATTTGATAGATGCCACACTGTACAGATAGATTATTGGATCACTGATGTACTTGACAAACACCAGACCATACATTTGTTTTGCAGTGAGCATCTTGAGTCAGTTTCTGGTAGAACTCGGATGTGTTCACCTAGTGGCTGCAAAACATGTGATGAGGTACCTTAAAGGTATAATGGATTATGGTTTGAGCTATAATGGAGATCATGACTTCACATTGAGTGGTTATACTGATGCAGATTGGGCAGGAAGCGTTGCAGACAGAAAAAGCACTTCCGGATGCTGTTTCAGTTTGGGATCAGCCATGATCTCATGGCAGAGTAGGAAGCAATCCAGTATTGCTCTCAGCACAGTGGAAGCAGAGTACATTGCTGCATGTTCTGCTAGCTGCGAAGCTATATGGCTTCGAAAGTTGCTGACAGACCTATTTGACTTGGAGATGAGAGCAACCGCGATTCTATATGACAACCAGAGCTGCATAAAGATGACAGAGAATCCTGTATTCCATGACAGGTCGAAGCACATAGAGATCCACTATCATTTCATCCGTGACATGGTACAGAGAGGAGCCTTGAAGCTCCAGTACATTAGCATGGATGAACATGTTGCTGACGTGTTAACTAAGCCTCTATCTCGTGTAAAGTTTGAACACTTTCGAGATAAGCTTGGTATAGTCCGGAAGGACCCTCCCTGAAAGGGGGAGTATATATATTTTCCTTGCTTCTGACCTCGCTGTTAGATGTAAAGCAAGATGAGTCATTGCTTCTGACCTCGCTGTTAGACGTAAAGCAAGATGAGTCATTGCTTCTGACCTCGCTGTAAGACGTAAAGAAAGATGAGTCATTGCTTCTGACCTAGTTGTTAGATGTAAAACAAGATGATTCCTTGCTTCTGACCTCGTTGTTAGACGTAAAGCGAGATGTTRATGTGTTCCTTGCTTCTGACCTAGTTGTTAGATGTAAAGCAAGATGATTCCTTGCTTCTGACCTTGTTGTTAGACATAAATCAAGATGCGACTAACACTGAGCTACCAGCTTATCAGCTGTGATATTGAGCCAGTGTAGTACTCTGAAGTGCCAACCTAGTGCTTTGATGAGGTATCATTTTTATTGATACATATTGATGTAGATGATGATGGCATTCTTTCGAGAATGATGATGTTACCGATGAAGAAAACTTCCGATGACTCGTAAATGTGCTAGCTAATGTTTCAAGATGATATTGATGATACTGTCCTCCTGATGCCACTGATGATGCAGACCTCTCTCGCCTGATGCTGCTGAAGAATACCCTTCTTGTTAAGGGGGAGTGTTAAAATAATGTAACTGCAAAGAGTATTCTTATTATTATTGATATTTTATTCATAGGATCAATCCCCATTGTGGATTGATCATGTCAGATATTGTAATAGGACCAAATCCCCTTTTGTGGATTGGTTAACAAACAATTATAATAGGCATAATAAGAAGTCGGCCCCAACAGTTAATAAGAAAACCTTGAAATATAATAAAGGTGGGTTTACCCACCCAGATTAAGAAGTCGGCCCTGTCAGTGAAGAGACACTTCACACGTGCCAGAACTTGTACAAATAAAGGAGGCTAGCGCCTCATTTGAATACAACTAACTTGCTCAGTTTGAGAGACAAGTTCTGATTTGTTACCGACAAAGGAGAGAGGGAGAAGAGTGGCGCATCTTTTGGAGAGGACCATCTGTATTGGTTTGAGTTATCTCTTGAACATTGTATTGGCAATTTATGATAAGGAGGTTTTTGCTGGGTTTTCTTCCCCTAGAGGGTTTCCCAGGATAAATGATGTGTCTCTTGTGAATGTGTATTTCTCAGTGATCTTGTTCTTATGTTGCTCTTATCTATTGAAATGCAAAGAACTATAATAAAGACATAAACATTAACACTAAGTTGATAGAATATTCTAAATCATTGCCATGTTTGCCACTATTTGATGCACATGCGATTTCAACAAACTATCCACACTTACCCAAATAACAAATAATTTCTTTAGAAATATGATATCTAATAAAAATGATGACCAATGATTATCATTTTTGCACCCATGTAATGAACATAAATCATGGTTTAGATTATTTTTCCCTTTGTTTAATAATCCATAAAAATGATAATGCCACAACCATCCTTTTTTTTCATACAAATGAAACAAATTAAATGACTGAACTATTATTTTTACCCCATCATAAGGATTGAAAATAAATAACATGGGAATCAAATATTGCGATAATATCAACACTATTAACCATGAAACAATGAACTCATTATAACACCTCTAAACACTTAATGTTAATGACTTGATCAATATAACTGGCTCATTTAAATGAAGTGTAATTAAATAGTGCATCCAAATCAATGCCACAATAATCACATTTTCCACAAAATACTATTGATCTTAAACATTGGCACATTGAAGACCTTATATATGTTGATTCCATAGTAATGGATTACTTACAACGATTCATTAATTTAGAATGTCGGGGAATTATTAACACCATAATCAATTTAGGATCATAATTCACAGAGTAGTGAAAATATCATGATCATTTAAGTGAACATTCGATTACGAACAATCTAAGAGTATGCTATTGTGAATTATGATGTAACTTAACCACTGGAACTTTTCATGTTTACTGGTTTATTCATGATCAATATCCCCTAAAAGGACCTACTATCCAATAGATAAAGGCTTGGGATTATCCATTTTTTCAAAAAATTTCTTCACAATTCCTTGACTTTTCTCAAAATGATTAAGCATATATTTCGAAGGCCTTCCCAGGCAATCAATGCATGTTGCCTTTGCTAAATGTAATCTTATGGTCCATTTCACCTATCTAAAAAGACACCATGAGAGTGGCAATTTCAAGCTTATAAGGCATAATGGAATCCTAGGCATAAACATACAAGAAAGGAGTATATCCAAGGAGTATGTCCAATGTTCGGTCATCCCATGAGGATAAAACTGATTGCATATTACATTCTCTTAGATTTTTATCAATAATTAGATTAATTATATTCTTGTTGGTTGAATCTACTAACCTTTTTCCCAGTGGGTAATAGGTTGAAAAAATATATGAGATTATCGTATATCTGGAAAAATGGAATTGTATCTTAGGAAATAAATCCAGAATTGTTATTACTAACAATTTTAACAAATATGCCAGATTGGAATAGGATGTTATTGTTGATGCTTGAAATGCTAATTCAAATGACAATAGAAAAACACTCATGCCATAAGGGTAAGTAGGAGGACAATGGGGATAGAAATCCAAGTGGTTCTTAGAGCCCTAAACCAACTACTTGTCAAAGGGTTAATTTTCATGAAGTAAACATAGTTTTTTCCTTAAGGGTTCTAGACCTTTTTATATGGATGTGGATTAATTTTAAATGTAAATTACATTAAAAGTTATTTTTTCCCAAGATGTTTAATTAATGTGCATAAATAAATCTAGGATTAAATTTAATACATATATGAAATTATATACGAAAATATATTGCAACATTAAAATAAAAAAAACCAATTAGCTATGTCATTCATGTTGATGAAATTTTAATGAAAAAATGAATTAAAATATGTGATACATGAATTAAGATAGCTATCTACAACACTTAAATCTGTCAAATTATGAAATAAACTGACAATAAAATAAATTTGCAACAATTAAAGTATCTAAACAAATAAAATAAATTTGCAACAATTAAAGTATCTAAACAAATAAGATAACTATGCATATGTACATTAGTCTAAATCAAGTAGAGAAGAAAAGAAAAACATGCTTATTGAGCATAGCAGGAAAGTTGAAGCAAAATAAGATACATGGAAAAAAGGACACGTATCCCTAAAATGATTTTATTGTCCATAGGTTCCTTTTATAGCCAAATAACCCAAACAACTACCAAACAATTTGACTCGTAAACATGACGCTTCCAAAACCATGTGATGTCTACAACAACCAAGAAACATGTAGGTGAAGCTTTAGATGGTGTTGTAGGGGCTAGTCGACCCTACTGACTAGACCTTCAAGTTGACTACAATAGTCGGTTAGGAAAGTAAGCCGAATAGAAAGTTAGAGTTGATAGACCAAACAATTGAGAAATGTAATTGACCGATAACTGTATATCACACACATATATATGTGCTTATGTAATGGAAAGACATAGACTCTTTTTGGATATTGTTATCAACCAATAATTTCCCAGGCCGAGGAGGAAATCGACAGGGGTAACCACAAACCACTTTGAGTCTAGGATCTAGCCCTCCAAGACCCAAAGAGGTCTCTCTCTGTCTGATTTAGCTTTGTTTTAGGGAAGGTATTAGGCTCGGTATAACTGTACATGGTTTTGATTGCAAGAAATGGAGTAAGGACCGAGAAGGGGGACTATTGGACAATGGAGTCACAACAACAAACTATTCAAATCCTTTTATGTAAGATGAAACTGCAGGGCTAGGTAGCTAAAACATTCGATCTTCAGACTTTAAATGGAAAGAATAATAGGAGATATGAAACAAATCAATATTCATATGGGAAGAAATTAAGAATTCCCCACCTGTCTATCAGAGGAAAACATTTAAATTATCCAAAGTCAAGAAACATAGCGTATATTCCAACGAATTATGTTCTTCTTTTTTCTATTGCATAATTCATAAATAAAAGTGATTGTGGAAACAGGGAAAACAATTACATAAAGAAATTACACATCACCAGGGTGTTTAACACAAGAATCCTGCAATTTTTTTTTATTGCTTGGAGATCAAAAACATGCTCACTGTGAGCTTACATCACAACACTGGTACTATTGCTTCTCTAATCCTACCCCCCTCTTACTCTATTACAAACATAGATATGAATAATCAATACAATCCTTAGGCTCAAGGGATCAAATTCAATCATCTTGACTGAAAATAGCAAGTAAATCTCTAAAAGATCTGAACTGAAATCTAGGCCGAATTTGCTGAGAATAGGGGTACACTTCAGACATTTTTTTCTCCTCAACAGTAACACCTGTGCATAAAATAAAAGAGGTTATTGTAGATGAGTCTTTCTGGAATAAAAAACTCCTTCGGTTTTTCCAATTTCATATCCATTTTTCCGAAATAGCTCCCGCAAAATGATGAATGAAACTAGAAAAAATGGAAGCCTGAAAAATAGGGCTCAAAGATGGCTTCGATTCTCCCAACTGTTGACACCTGTGTAAATTACGGGAGAGTTTTTTGTTCTTTAACCCGTTATGAACAAAAACCTCTCTCGGATTTTGAAAATTCATCCCCGTTTGGCCGGAATCACTCTCAGAAACGAACTGATCAAACTGACAAAAAAAAACAGTTTTTTGAATTTGAGGAGAGGGGCGGTTTTGTAGAGGGGAAAGTGGTTTTCAAACCCCCCTAGGTGGTAAATGGTATTGGGAGGGGGATCCAAATTCACCATATGGTGACACTCGTCCTCGAGTAAACCACTTACTCGGACCGGACCCCTTGTGGTGAAGTGACGTGAGGGGGGGTTCGAGTTGTACGGGAGAGTCATGGGTAAAAACTTAGGATAGTTTATATTATTTGTTTTTTTTAATTTTTATTTTTAGTTTTTGTTTTTTCTTATGTTTTTTTTTAATTTACGTTTTATTTTTTACTTTATAGGTTTATGTTATTTGTTTTATTTTCTAATTTATATGTTTTACCTTATTTGTTTTATATTGTTTTATTTTTATTATATATATTATTTTTATTTGGTTTTTATTTTTACTATGTTTTGTTTAATTATTATTTTTATTTTTTAATTAATGTTTGATTAATAAAACACTAAGCTAATTACTAATTTAAATAAAATAACTTATTTATTAATTATTGATTAATTAATCATTAATTTATTAATTACTAATTTAAACAAAATAACTTAATTACTAATTATTGATTAATTAATCATTAATTTATTATTTACAAGAATAATCTAGTTTATTAATCGAACTATACTAATTTAATTAATATTAACATTATTAATTAATTTAATTAATTATTTATTATTAATTACTTTATTAAACTAATCAATATTTTATTATCTTATGTTTGTTTATGCAGGGATGAGTGGCGGGCGAGATGTAGCCAATGGGACAAATGGACAAGGGAGTTAAGTTGCATAGAGGTGGATAAAGGACACAACAAGGTGATGAAGGATCGGGCGAAATGGATGGAGGGGGAAATGGAATCAACCGAGCCCAACAAGCCAGATGTCTTCATCACGGGAGCAACACCAAATAAACAACTGAAGAATCAAGTTACCTATGATTATAGGACCCCAACATAGGCTCCACCCGGGGATAGCATCTCCTGAGGAGGTGTCAAGAATATCAGATCTCCGGATTTGTAAATTAGTGTCTTATCCATTGAGCTGATCCCACAACCTGTATCTTGATCTGTCCTTCAACTTAGTAACTAGAAACCAATTGATTATTCATTCTGACTTTGACCGATTTTTTTGAAATAAAACAGAAATAAAATAGATCACATGCTTGCTTAGCAAGCTTATTTGCATACTGTAAATCTGATAATTAGAAGATGTTGATCTGACGATCTTATTTATGTACGTACATCCTATTCTAACCTTAGAATGCATGACCTCAATCAATATGAAATATCCAATGTAACCAATCAAATATTGGATATGATACCTTGTCCCTTTCACTATTTTTCACCCAACTTAGAAACATAACTGTTAATGATATGTAGTAGATATTTCCATCCTGATCTTCATCACAAGGAGCTTGATAAACCTGACAGACAACAAAAATACTGGGAATGCATTGTGGCTCTGTGATGACAAATTTCTCCATATAAATAACCACTGGATCAAGATAGACTTGATCCATTACTGGATGATCTGACTCAGTCAATTCAACCTCATGACCAGGTGCCACACATGTGCTCTCTATGTATTCAAGTGACTCAGAACATGCTTGTATTTGATCTGATGAGTTTTGTACTAATACTTCTACAGAACAAGACATAGGAGCTGGTTGTTTGATCATATCCATATCATAATAGCTCTTGAAATCATTACGAGTAAATGGAAACTGACTTTGAAAACACAAACCATCCAACATATCAGCTATTGTGTCATATAATCCTTTAGATGACTGTGGCATTGGCTCTATTGGCACCTCATGGTTTACACTGTTATTCTCAACCATAACATGAATAAGATTCCCTCTCACAATATTAAATGAACTAAAGAATAAGGGCAAGGAATCAAAATAGATCAGTTCATTACCTATCCCGGGCTCTGTGATTTCATCTAAGGTTTGAACTTCAAAAAGACTCAAGGACTGCACCTCTGGATAAACTTTTGTATCATCCCTGTTTTCCTCAACTGATTAGAACATCCATCATCCTTTCTATTTACAATCTGCTTGTAATGTTCTCTCAGGAGTGAGGCAAAACACATGGGCAGACATTTTTCATTCAATGGAAAATTTTCTGCATTTTCCTCTTTGCAATCTTGATTAGTATGCAGAGTTTGATTTCCCTTTTTGTATTGTGATAACTAGGCTTCTTCTTCCTATGAAGATAATGTTGGTTGATTTGGACAATCAAACTCAATCTCATCCATATAATTCTCATCCTGATGATCATATCCGGGAAAATCATCTACATATGCAAGGTCATCAAACATGCACATCATCTCAGGAGGTTTTTGTTAGAATATAGAAGATAGTGTGCTCGTTTTACCATTGACGATACCCTCGTCACCCAACCACAGGCCGAAGCCTCCCTCCGAGCACCTTAACCTTGACTGAGAATTCCTCCGGAAGCAAACCCTAGGCTAGATAGCCAAACAAGGAGCAATGCATCAATCCCCAAGGATAACGCATCACAAAAGCTGATCAGATAGTCCCAAACCCTAGCCAAGAGATATCCAAGCCAATACTAAAACTAGCTATTGCTGCAGCTGCAGTTGCAACTGTCCTCCAAACCTGCGCACCAACTACAACTGCAGTGCGCACCAACTGGGAAACTGCTGCGCAGAACTGACTCTGTCTGCAACTGCTGAGATGCTACAAATGCGAATTGGCGCCCTGTATTTATGGCAATCCTGCCAGTTTACTGGGGCCGACTTCTCTTTCTAGGTATGTGTCTGTTCAGTATATTATTATTAAATCTGGCCAACTTCTTCTCTTGTAGGCTAATAGCCTAGTATAAATTTTCTTCTTGAGCCGACAAGGCTTCTAGGGTTATTAGCCAACTCATTAGGGTTTCTCCTGCTTCCCAGAGTCTTCTATTCTCGTCAGATTCACATGTAGAGATAAATACCTCCCGCAGCTACCATAATATTAACACTCCCTCCTAGCTAGAGAGGTATTTACAGGTGATGGACTTGAGCACAAAATACACCATTTACCCGGTAGCATCAATATATTCATCTAGACTATTTCATGACTAGATCATGAGCATCACCATCACCATCAGCTGCATCATCTCTTGAAACCATACTTCATCTGAGTAGTTAGATATGATGCTGGATAAGTCACTCTCACCATGGAGTGATACAAGAGGAGTAAAAGCTCTGAACTGTTTTCCGTCTGGAAAATCTCTGTTCATCATTAATCTGAATGATCATCTCCAATAATATGCTGATAGTCTTCATGGCAATTAGAACAAGGATATAACACACCTGTGTCTATTCACAATAGTACATAACTACAATCCAGTGGTTAACTACCACATCAATTAACACACAAGTACTTGATCATCAACGTATGGTTGCGAACGGAGAAACATATTCACCACAGTAGTCCTCATCTATTGTCATATAGTCTTCATAACAAACATCTGAGAGCATCCTGCATAGAAACAATGTTATGATAAAAACTGTATCATCTGGGCCAATCTTTCACTCACGTCTGTGAGATCTGAAAGAATGTCTGCCACCACAGCAGTCTTCATTTGCATAGAAACAATGTTATCATAAAAACTAAATCAACTGGGCCAATCTTTCACTCACGTCTGTGAGATCTGAAAGAGTGTCTGCCCTCAATATAGAATATCAACAATGATCATCTGGGCCAATCTTTCACTCACGTCTGTGAGATCTGAAAGAATGTCTGCCCTCAATATAGAACATCAATAATAATAATCTGGGCCAATATTTCACTCACGTCTGTGAGATCTGAAAGAATGTCTGCCCTCAATATAGAATATCAATAATGGGCTATCTGCCCCATTCTTCTCAACCAAGGAAGAAGGATTGTTTCTGATTTCAGAACCTGGACCATTTCCCACCCTGGGCCATTCTTCTAACACTAAACAAAGTGTAACCTGGAAATAATGAGTTTGCCCTCGAGAAATGTATGGACCATTCCTTACCCTGGGCCATTCCTCCGACACTAAACAAAGTGTAACCTGGAGGGAATAAGTCTTCCCTAAGGAATGACTGTCCTGGACTATTCCGACACTAAACAAAGTGTAACCTGGAGAGAATGAGTCTACCCTCGGGGACTAACTGTCCCTGATTGCTGAGCCTGGACTACTCCCCACCCTGGGCCATTCCTACGACACCAAACAAGGTGTAGCCTGGAGAGAATGAGTCTTCCCTTGAGGAGTAACTGTCCGGACCATTCCCCACCCTGGGCCATTCCTCTGACACTAAACAAAGTGTATCCTAGAAAGAATGAGTCTGCCCTCGAGGAATGTTTGTCCTGCATCAACCTTCAAAACGGATGATTCTTCGAAACTGCTCACAACTGTGAACTTCGAAAGAATGATTGCCCAGTGAGGCGGACCATTCTACTTGACCACTAAACAGAGTGACTCCCAAGAAGAATGACTGTCCTAGACCACTCCCCATAATGGGAAGTCGATGTCTATGATACATGAACAATCAGTCTGCCTCCCATGTTAACTACAATGGGAAGCCACTGTCCGTTAGAAATCTCAATCCACTTTCCAAACAGGAAAGCATCTGTCCAATCTGGACTATTACAAAGATAAATGCTCCCTCCTAACTAGAGAGTTATTTCAATCACAAAAATAAATGTTTGCATACCTTCTTTTAGTTTGGAGAGTCTTCCCTTCCGGCTAAGAGAGTTATTTATAGGATCTCTAGCTTGAGTATGCACATTCTTTCATCTTGAATAYAGGCTTTACCAAAGTGTATGCTTATCTGCTCATCTATGGAGATACGTATTGGAGAAATCATTTTCTCCCTTCTGGACTTTATCATGGATAATGTAATGCTTGTACTTTAGTCTAGAATACTGTGAAGGCTTCATGTAGATATGAACACTAGAGTATATCATAGTTGGAGAACTGGAACATATTCATGTGGTACTTCTTCTGTCATCATGAGATCTGATCTTCTGAGTAGTCGTCTTGATGTTATAGGAAATCTTCACCATGCTCATGCTGTGCACTAGAGGTTCTCCACCAAGTTGTCTTCTTCTTATCTGCATATAGGACTATCTTTCTGGTATGCCTCAAAGTCTTTAGATTGCTCTGCATGTTCCTTTTACTCAATTTCTTCTGGAGAACATTCTTTGCATTCATCTGATGTAGAATTCTGACTCATGGATGTTTCAGATAATATAATGACTTATATAGAGATAAGTCTGGTGTACTGGAACAATCAATCATCATAGTCTCCTCCCTCCATCTGAGAGAACCTTTGCTTCTGGATCTTGCAATGCTTTCATTCATAAGTCTTCCATACATTGTTCTTCATCATGACTTTCAGTTCTTCTGCTTGATTGCTTTTAGTGAGTTCATATCAGGCTGGTAATCTTGTGATTCTTGATAGAATGATTGGTTGTTCTGATTCTTCTTTCTTTCTTGGAATCTTCATGTTCTTCTTCATG
>JASDQU011403621.1:23172-35534 GCA_032191745.1 Picea mariana
GGAGTAGTCATCTTGATGTTATAGGAAATCTTCACCATGCTTCTGTTGTGCATTGGAGGTTCTCCACCAAGTTGTCTTCTTCTTATCTGCATACAAGACTATCTTTCTGGTATGCCTCAAAGTCTTGAGATTTCTCTGCATGTGCTTTTTACTCAATTTCTTCTGGAGAACATTCTTTGCATTCATTTGATGTAGAATTCTGACTCATGGATGTTGCAGATAATATAATGACTTATATAGAGATAAGTCTAGTGTACTCGAACAATCAATCATCATAGTCTCCTCCCTCCATCTGAGAGAACCTCTGGTTCCGGATCTCGCAATGGTTTCATTCATAAGTCTTCCGTACATTGTTCTTCATCATGACTTTCAGTTCTTCTGCTTGATTGCTTTTAGTGAGTTCATATCAGGCTGGTAATCTTGTGATTCTTGATAGAATGACTGGTTGTTATGATTCTTCTTTCTTTCTTGGAATCTTCATGTTCTTCTTCATGTTTTTCATTATCCCTTTCTTCTTCATGTTTTTCATTATCTCTTGGGTCCATGGAGTTTCTTGTAGATTCCATGTTCTAGAGATTACACTTCTTAACTTCATCATCGGTTCACGGATCTGGATGGACAACCAAGAATACTTTAAGGCTTCTCTTTGAAGAGGTCTTCTTCTGCGGTTGAGCTGAACACGTACTGTCTTTTTCATGGCTGCTGCCATGGATATATACATTTAGTCATCTTAAATGGATCATAGGATTAGCTCCCCCCTAATCCTTGCTTCATGTAAGAGTGCATATAATCGGCTCCCTCCGTCTGATAGAGTCTATGCTTCCATTTGTATCCTTATTGTCTTCTGCAATATATGATAGAGTCCACGCTTCCATCTACATCCTTATTATCTTCTGCAATATATGATTGGTTCTCTTGTTTAACAAAGTCCACGCTTCCGTCTTGTTGTCTTCTACAGAATGTCATAATTATTTTTTTGGTTTCCTCTCGATTGTTGACTTCTTTCCGTCTTTGCTTTTTCCAAGTCTCTTCTGATTTCGGTCTTATATTGTAGTAGCTTTCACATGATATATTTTCTTCTTTCATGTGTAATATATAATGATATTCATTCTTATCTTGTTGTTCTTCCATAGGTATAGTTCTTCTTGGAACACATTGTCTTACAAGAGATAGATATACAAGATATGTACAAAGACGATGCAAGCAAGATATGTACAAGAAAATAAGAAGAGTGTTGTTACCTTTTAGTAGAATAAGTCTCTTCCATCTTGCTTAGTATTCTTTGCAGGTTCCTTTTCTTCGGCAATCGATGCTTCGTGTTTCTCCTTCCTTTTCTTTAGCTTGGGACACTGATTCCTGTAGTGACCATACTTCTGATAGTTGAAGCATTGTATTTCTGAAATGTCTTTCTCTTGATTTGGCTTCCTCCTTGAACCAAACTTCCTTTTGTTTCTGAAGTTCTTGAATCTTGCTGTGAAGGCTTGATCATCATACTTCTTTTGAGGTTTCTCTTTTGCATTGATCCTTTATTCTTCTTGAGCACATCAAGTCCAAAGTTCTTCAAATGTCGGGTACTCCTTCCTTGTGTTCATGCTTGCGGCAAATGCATCCCATGTCTTGGGAATACCATTGAGTACTATGTTCACTAATTGTTTTTCTGAGGTGATCTCTTCAATAGCTTGTAGTTGATCTTTTAGCTGGGAGATCCTTACAAAGTATGATGTTATGCTGTCATCATCATTCATCTTCATGTCACAGAGCTCATTCTTCAGACTCATAACTTGTCCAATGTTTCTGACTGAGAAGATATTTGTTAGAGCATCGTACATCTTCTTCGATGAGTCAAGATGGGAGATGTAGGGTATCAAGTGGTATTTTATGGAATCCACTATGATACTCATGGAATTGATGTCAACGTATTTGAACTTCTCCATAGCTGCAACGTTCTGCAGTTCCTTCTCTTCTCCTTCTTTAAACTCTGGCTTCACGATATTTCCTTTCACAATATCTAACACTTTATTCTTAGCAAGGATGAGGTCAATCCTTGTATTCCATGCTCTGAAGTTAGAGGCTCCATCTAGCTTGTTCTTAGACTTCATAGAGTTCGTCATGGCTTGCTTGACTTGGTCAAACCCTAGATTTGAATAGAAATCCAAACTTCACGTCTTGACCTTCTGAGAGTACCAGGAGATGCGCTGGGCTAGGGCACACTCATCTATCTGGATATTAGGTCAATCTTGTCACTTAAGGTGCCTCGATAAGAGGTTTAGGGTTTCTGCAACTGCTTCTGTTGGTAACCCTAGCTGCAGTGCTTTTGGAAGCTGCTCCTGCTAGTAACCCTAGCGACAGTTCCTCAACGAGCTCAATATCTAGTGGCTATGTTTCTTTCCAGTGTTTTAGGCTGAATGAAGGGGTGTGGGCCCATAATCTGTTAGAATATAGAAGATGGTGTGCTCGTTTTACCATTGACGATACCCTCATCACCCAACCACAAGCCGAAGCCTCCCTCCGAGAACCTTAACCTTGACTGAGAATTCCTCCGGAAGCAAACCCTAGGCTAGATAGCCAAACAAGGAGCAACACATCAATCCCCAAGGATAACGCATCACAAAATATGATCAGATAGTCCCAAACCCTAGCCAAGAGATATCCATGCCAATACTGAAACTAGTTGCTGCTGCAGCTGCAGCTGCAACCCTCCTCCAAACCTGCGCACCAACTGCAACTACAGTGCGCACCAATTGGGAAACTGCTACGTAGAACTGACTCTGTCTGCAACTGCTGAGATGCTACAAATGAGAACTGGTGCCCTGTATTTATAATAATCCTGCCAGTTTACTAGGGCCGACTTCTCTTTCTCGGTATGTGTCTATTTAGTATATTATTATTAATTCTGGTCAACTTCTTCTCTTGTAGGCTAATAGCCTAATATAAATTTTCTTCTTGAGCCGACAAGGCTTCTAGGGTTATTAGCCAACTCATTAGGGTTTCTCTTGCTTCCCATAGTCTTCTATTCTCGTCAGGTTCACATGTAGAGGTAAATACCTCCCGCAGCTACCATAATATTAACAATTTTTTCATCACCATCTGATTTTGAACTTCATCTTTGGCTGTATTGTGAATTGAGTACATGAAATAATCGATTGGTGGTTCACAATACCGAGGCTGAGCTGGAAAAATCTTAGGGACATTGATCTTTGTCCTTTCTGGCACTAATGGAATATAAGGTCTTCGAACAACAAGTTCCTCTTTCCTACTAATATTATGCATCAATTTATTGATTGTGTTGGTCAGAATATATATTTTCATTTTTGAATATATCAAATGTTTCTTTTCTATTTTGTCTTTCATCAATGCTTTCAATTTTGCTTTTTTGTTTATCAGATTAGCTTCCACATCAACTGCAACATTTTGCATTTCTTCAAGGGTTGCAGTGCTCTGTTCTCTTAATTGGAATGGCATCTCTGGATCAAATGCATCTAGGTAATGCAAAAGGGCTAATCCCGAGGGTGGCCTTATATCAAAAAGCATTGCATGATACACCTTATTGAACCTTGCTGAAAACTACTGTACTGTCTCCCCTGGATGTCTTTTCAAATGGTCATACTCTTCTAGGATGAGAAAGACATTTCCCATGATCACCCATCGATCTAGGAAAACTTGCATGAATTGATGGAAATTGCTAATGCTTGCAGCTGGCAGATTTCTGAACCATTCTTTAACTTTTTCTTGGAAAGATAAAGCAGACATCATGATACAGATGTCATCTTCTTCCACCTCAAACTGATAAAGAAAATCCTGAAGACTTTGAATGTGCTTTTCAGTAGTGATCTTCACATTTTCTCCATCAAACCTGGGTAGATTATTGCTATAGTTGAAAGGGAGGTCATGGAGAATAGAAGGTAAAAGCAGAGGCTTGTATCTGTCTAGGAATTTTACATGTATAGGAGGTAAAGCAGGGGGCTTATAACCATCCATAGGTTTAGCAAGAGTAAGAGATAAAGCAGGAGGCTTATGTTTCACCGGGCTTTCTAAATATGTATCTGGTATGTGCATAGGTGTATGAGTATGTACATGATCTACAACTTGGGGCTTAGTCTCTTGAGGCTCATCAATTTGCAAATTATCAATGTAAACTTCAACAATGTACTCTTGACCACGATCAAAATAAGATAGAACATAATTACAGATAAAACCAAAAATGTCTTGAATACAATTTGAGCTTGAATACATGATCCTTCCAAATTGCTTTTTCATGTCAGGTTCTTCCTCCAGTGGAGTCTTTGAGTTGGCACTGTCTGGAGATGATTGGAGTTGCCATGTGAAATATTTCAGTCTTCTTGTGTTTGGTCACTATCCACCATCAGTGATCAGATCTGGAACTTGACATGCTTTCCGAGGAACAATTCCCCAGTATGGTCGCCACTATATTATCACCCTGTAATTTCCTAGGCTGAGGAGGAAATCTGTAGGGGTAGCCACAAACCACTTTGAGTCTAGGATCTAGCCCTCCAATAACCATAGAGGGATCTATTTGTCTCATTTAGCTTTGTTTTAGGGAAGGTATTAGGCCAGGTATAACTGTAAGAGGTTTTGATTGTGAGAAATGGAGTAAGGACCGAGAAGGGGGACTATTGGGCAATGGAGTCACAAAAAAAAACTATTCAAATCCTTTTCTGCAAGATGAAACTGCAGGGATAGGTAGCTAAAACACTAGATCTATGGGCTTTAAATGGAAAGAAAAATAGGAGATATGAAACAAATCAATATTCAGATGGGAAGCAATTAAGAATTCCCCATCTGTCTATCAGAGGAAAACATTGAAATTATCCAAAGTCAAGAAACATAACGTATATTCCAATGAATTCTGTTCTTATTTTCTCTATTTCATAATTCAGAAATAAAAGTGATTGTGGAAATAGGGAAAACAATTACATAAAGAAATTACACATCACCAGTGTGTTTAACACAAGAATCCTGCAGTTTTTTTTATTGCGTGAAGATCAAGAACATACTCATTGTGAGCTTACATCATAGCACTGGTACTGCTGCTTATATATTCCTCCCCCCCTCTTACTATATTACAAACATAGATATGAATAATCAATACAATCCTTAGGCTCAGGAGATCAAATTCAATTATCCTGGCCGAAAATAACAAGTAAATCTCTAAAAGATCTGAACTAAAATCTGGGATGAATTTGCTGAGAATAGGGATACACTTCAGACATTTGTTTCTCCTCAATGGTGACACTTGTGTATAAACTAAAAGAGGTTATTGTAGATGAGTCTGTCTGGAATAAAAAACTCCTTTGGTTTCTCCAATTTCATCTCTAGTTCCCTGAAACAGCTCCTGCAAAATCATGACTGAAACTGGAAAAAATGGAAACCTGAAAAATAGGGCTCAAAGATGGATTTGATTCTCCCAATTTTTGACACCTGTGTAAATTCTGGGATAATTTTTTGTTCTTTAGCCCATGATGAACAAAAAACTCTCTCATATTTTGAAAATTCATCCCCGTTTGGCCGGAATCACTCTTGGAAACAAACTGGTCAAATTGGCAAAAAAAACAGTTTTTTGAATTTGGGGGGTGGTTTTGCAGAGGGGAGAGTGGTTTTCGGAGCTCAGGACCCCCCCTGAGGTGGTAAATGGTATTGGGATGGGGGAGGGGGGTGCGACCCTGAGGTGGTAAATGTGTTAATGTTTATTCCATTATTATAGTTCTTTGCATTTCAATAGATAAGAGCATCATAAGAACAAGATCACTGAGAAATACACATTCACAAAAGACACAACATTTATCCTGGGAAACCCTCTAGGGGAAGAAAACCCAACAAAAACTTCCTTATCATAAATAGCTTATACAATGTTCAAGAGATAACTCAAACCAATACAGATAGTCCTCCCCAAGAGATGCGCCACTCTTCTTCTCCTCTCTCTAACTAGTAATTGAAGCTTGCCTCATAAGATAATGAGCAAGTGTGTTGTGTGATAAAGTGAGGCACTAGCCTCCTATATATACAAGACTGGAACACGTGAGAGGGTTTCACTGGCAGGGTCAACCTCTCACTCTGGGTGGGTAAACCCACCTTTAATTTAATTCTCGGTCTCAATAATAACTACTGGGGCCGACTTCTTATTCTGCCTATTACAATTGTCCGATGATCAATCTGCAAAAGGGGATTTGGTCCTAATACAATTACCGACATGATTAATCCACAATGGGGATTAATCCAATGAATAAAATAACAATAATAATAAGAATGCTCTTCGCCGTTACATTATTTCAACACTCCCCCTTAACAATGTTAATGTTTATGCCATCATTATAGTTCTTTGCATTTCATTAGATAAGAGCATAATAAGAATAAGATCACTGAGAAATACACATTCAAAAGAGACATAACATTTATCCCGGGAAACCCTCTAGGGGAAGAAAACCCAACAAAAACTTCCTTATCATAAATAACTTATACAATGTTCAAGAGATAACTCAAACCAATACAGAAAGTTCTCTCCAAGAGATGCGCCACCCTTCTTCTCCTCTCTCCAACTTGTAATTGCAGCTTGCCTCATAAGAGAATGAGCAAGTGAGTTGTGTGTTTGAAGTGGGGTGCTAGCCTCTTATTTATATCAAACTAGCACGTGTGAAAGGTCACAACTGGCAGGGCYGACCTATCACTGTAGGTGGGTAAACCCACCTTTAATTAATTCTGGGCCTTCCATTATAACTGCTGGGGCCGACTTCTTATTCAGTCCTTTGTAATTGTTCGATGACCAATCCGCAAAAGGGGATTTCGTCCTTATACAATTATCAACATGATTAATCCTCAATGGGGATTAATCCAATAACAATAATAATAATAATGACATGATTAATCTGCAATGGGGATTTAATCCAATAATAAAATAATAATAAGAATTCTCTTCACAGTTACATTATTTCAACACTCCCCCTTAACAAGAAGGGTATTCTTCATCAGCATCAGGCGAGAGAGGTCTACATCATCAGTGGCATCTGGAGGACAATATCATCAATATCATCTTGAAACATTGTCTAGCACATTTACGAGTCATCAGAAGTTTTCTTCATCAGCAGCATGATCAGTCTCGAAAGAATGCTATCATCATCTGCATCAAATATGTATCAGTAAAAATGATACCTCATCACAACACTAGGCTGGCAGATCACAGTACTGCACTAGCTCAATGTCATTGCGGTTAAGCTGGTAGCTTAGTGTCAGTCACATCTTGCTTTACGTCTAACAACTAGGTGAGAAGCAAGTAATATCATCATCTCTCTTTACGTCTAACAACTAGGTCAGAAGCGAGGAATCACAACGTCATGCTTTACGTATAACAACTAGGTCAGAAGCATGACTCATCTTGCTTTACGTCTAACAACGAGGTTAGAAGAAAGGAACACATCAATATCTCGCTTTACGTCTAACAATGAGGTCAGAAGCGAGGAATCACAACATCATGCTTTACGTCTAACAACTAGGTCAGAAGCATGACTCATCTTGCTTTACATCTAACAACAAGGTCAGAAGCAAGGAACCAATGACATTATGCTTTACATCTAACAACTACGTCAGAAGCATAACTCATCTTGCTTTACGTCTAACAGCGAGGTCAGAAGCAAGGATCACACAACGTCATGCTTTACGTCTAACAATGAGGTCAGAAGCATGACTCATCTTGCTTTACGTCTAATAGCGAGGTCAGAAGCAAGGATCACACGACATCATGCTTTACGTCTAATAGCGAGGTCAGAAGCATGACTCATCTTGCTTTATGTCTAACAGCGAGGTCAGAAGCAAGGAATACATCTACTCCCCCTTTCAGGGAAGGTCCTTTCGGACAATACCAAGCTTATCTCGAAAGTGTTCAAACTTTACACGAGATAGAGGCTTAGTCATCACATCAACAACCTGTTCATCCATGCTAATGTATTGGAGCTTCAAGGCTCCTCTCTGTACCATGTCGCGGATGAAATGATAGCGGATCTCTATGTGCTTTGACCTGTCGTGGAACACATGATTCTCTGTCATTTCAATGTAGCTTTGATTGTCACATAGAATCGCGGTTGCTCTCATCTCCAAATCAAATAGGCCTGTCAGCAACCTTCGAAGCCATATAGCTTCGCAGCTAGCAGAACATGAGGCAATGTACTCGGCTTTCGCTGTATTGAGAGAAATACTGGATTTCTTCCTACTCTGCCATGAGATCATAACTGATCCCAAACTGAAACAACATCTGGAAGTGCTTTTTCTATCAGCAATGCTTCCTTCCCAATCTGCATCAGTATATCCACTCAGTGTGAAGTCATGATCTCCATCATAGCTGAGACCATAATCCACTGTACCTTTAAGGTACCTCATCACATGTTTTGTAGCCATTAGATGAACACGTCTGGGCTCTACCAGAAACTGACTCAAGGTGTTCACTGCAAAAAATATGTCTGGTCTGGTGTTCGTCAGGTACATCAACGATCCAATAATCTGTCTGTACAGAGTGGAATCTATCAAATCTAATGAAGTATCGACCAACAACTTCAAATTTTCTTCCATGGGTGTATTCATGGAATTGCATTCTAGCATGTTGAATCTCTTTAAGATTTTGACTGTGTACTTCCCCTGGTTAAGGAAGATTCTTTCCAGACTCTGCCATACTTCAAGACCTAAGAAGTAATGCATTAGGCCAAGGTATTTCATTTCAAATTCAGCGGCAAGTCTCTGTTTACATTCATCAATGAGATTTTCTTCTCCAGTTAAGAATAAGTCATCCACATACAGTAATAGTATTATTGGTTCATTATCCATGATCTTGAAGTAGAGATTTGAATCTTCTTTACTCTTGGTAAAGCCCAAGCTCGTCAAGAAACTGTCTATATGGCCATACCAAGCTCTGGGAGCTTGCTTCAATCCGTATAAGGCTTTCTTCAATCGAAAGACATGAGACTTCCTGTCTTCAACCTCAAATCCATGGGGTTTCTCTATATACACTTCCTCTTCAATGATACCATTCAGAAAAGATGTCTTCACATCCATCTAGTGCAACTTCCATTTCATCTTGGCAGCAAGAGCTATAATGGTTCTGATCGAAGGTATCTGGACACAAGAGAGAATGTCTCTTCATAGTTGATTCCTTCCTTCTGGGAAAAGCCACGAGCGACAAATATTGCTTTATATTTCTCAATACTTCAGCAACATGTTTTATCTTGAAGAGCCATTTTGATGATACCACATCCTTACCTTTTGGTCTGGGAACAATTTCCCATACATCATTCTTTATTATGGATTGGTATTCCTCTGTCATGGCATCTGCCCATTCCTTCTTCTCTATGGACTCTTCAAAACATGTAGGTTCCTCATCAAGTAGATTGCACATCAAAGCCGTGTAACTAGAGAATGGCTTTGGTCTCTTCACCTGTCTTGTGGTTCCTTCTGGAACACCATACTTCTCTCCATCTTGAATAAGCTCTCTTGCCCAAGCAGGCTTTCTTTTATGGGAGAAGGTCATTTGAGGAGGTTCTTGGACTTCTGTTATATCATGATCTTCAGGAGTCTCCTCATCAGGGGAAGCTATGACTTCCCTTATACATTCTGCAGCTCTGGGAACTTCCCTCATGGATTCTGTCGTCCTGGGATTTACAAGTTCCTCTTCATATACCTCTTCAAGATGGCATCTTCTCGATTTCTTAAGTGCAGCTTCTTCATCAAAGGTCACGTCCCTGCTGATCTCAATATGGCAGTGACCAGGTATGTAGATTCTTAAGACCTTGGATACCTCACAGTATCCCACGAATATTCCCTTCTTTCCAGAGGTTTCCATCTTGTTTCTTTTCTCTTTCGGTATATGGATAAACACTAGACAACCAAATATTTTGAGATGGCTTACCTCTGGCTTCTTTCCGGTGAACATTTCTTCTGGGGTCCTAAACCCAAGTGCACTATGGGATAGTCTATTCTACACATAAACAACTACCATAGCTTCTTCTGCCCATAAGAACATAGGAAGATCTTGATCGTGAATCATGGTCTTCACAGCTTCCATAATTGTTCTGTTCTTCCTTTCAACAACACCGTTTTGTTGGGGATTATAGGGAGTAGTTAGTTCCCTCTTGATCTTGACATCTCTGCAGAAGCTTACAAACTCCTTCGAGGTATATTCTCCTCCATTATCTGACCTGAGTATCTTAATATTTCTTTCAGAAAGATTCTCTATCAAGGCTTTGAATTCCTTGAATTTACTGAATACTTCATCTTTAGATTTTAAGAAATATATCCAGGTCTTATGAGAATAATCATCAATAAATGATACATTGTATACATACCCGCTAATGGAGGATGATGGCATTGGGCCACACACGTCAGAATGGATGAGTTCCAATGCTCCTTTTCCTTTGCTGTCCCTCTTTGGAAAGGGGTTCTTGATGTTCTTCCCATGCGTACATCCATTGCATATGCCTTCCTGATCAACCTTTAGTTCTGGTAAACTTGTGACAGCTTTGTGTATGTAAGGTAGTGCCTTGTAGTTGATGTGGGCCAATATTCTATGCCAAAGTTCGCATGAGTTTTCGATGGTATGGGTCATAGCAGTTTCTGGGTGACCCTTCAACTTATATAAACCATTTTCTTCACTTCCGATGACGATTGCTTCATTTAAGGTTTCTCCCTTAGCCCACATAAGAACTTCTCCATCTATGAAGGAAACTCTATAGCCTTTCTTGTCTAAAGCTGATATGGAGAGTAAGTTCTTCTTTAGGCCCGGTACATAGAGTACTTCCTTCATTGTTATTGATTTTTATGAATCTAGCTTGTAGTTTGATTCTCCTATTCCCTTGATGGGATATTGATAATCATCTCCAAGAGTTACTTTCTGAGAAAACTTCTTTTCTGAAATACAAGAGAGAGTATTTTTCTTACCCGTCATATGCTTTGATGCACTACTATCAATGAGCCATGTGTCTTCTCCAGGTGATACAAATCCTGAGAGAGATGATATTAAGACATGGTCCTTAATCATCTTCATAGGTGGTTCTTCATCTTTGACAATGTGAGCATGTTACCTTTTGTGCTTCCTCTTGTACTCTTCTCTTCTGACTGGACAATTGTTCGCCTTGTGTCCCATCTTATCACAATGATATCATTGTATAGATGAGAGATCTCATCCCTTGCGTTGTCCTTTCTTTTGAAAATTTCTTGAATGAGATTCTTGATTGTTGAACTTGTTTGATGGTTGCGGTTCTCTATGTGATTTCATTTTCAAGTAGGGTTTCTTCCTTCCTCCTTTTGTATGAGTAGCTAGGGCTTGATCATCGTCCCTTGCTAGTAGTGCTTCATGGTTGGCTACCCTTGTCTCTTCTTGGGTACAATCTTCCCATATGCTTTCAAACTGTAGTTTTTCCTTTCTGCTGCATACTGACTGGATGAAGGCATCCCAAGGTCTTGCGAGACCATTTAGGGCAGTTATTACAAATTTGTCTTCGTCTATGGTGTCTCCAATCACTTTTATCTGTTCTTTTATCTCAGAGATTCGGGAGAAATATTCTTGAATCATTTCTCCTTTCTACATCTTGGTATTCTTCAACTGAGTTTTGAGATTCATCTTTCGATTGATGTTATTTACTTCATATAGTTTTCTTAGAGCATCAAACATCTCCTTCGAGGTTTTCTTTGACGATACATACAGGATCAGGTGGTCTTTGATTGAATTTGCAATGATTCTCTGAGCCCTGATTGAGTCCTTTTGATGCTTCGCTTTCTCTATGGCATCTTCAGGTTCCTCCACTACTTCTTTGATAAATCTTGATAGGTCATTCTCTGCAAGGATCAGACCGATCCTATACTTCCAGGCACATAAGTTGTCCATGCCTTCTAATTTCTCAACAAGCTTTGTGCTTGCAGACATCTTGTACTTTTGACAACAAAAATAACCAAAAATTGAAAGTGCTCGAAATCAAGTTTTGACCTTACCAGGAGGTGCGCTTGGTTGAGGCGAGTAGCCTGGTGTCCTCAAATCTGAGAAAATCCAAATTTTACCCTGTCAAATCTGATTTGTGGATTTCTGGACTAGTGCTTCCGGTACTTCTGGTACTTCTTGTACTGGTTTCTGGTACTTCTAGTACTCTGGTGAAACTAGGGCTTCACTTTCCGAGAGATCTAGCCAATGAAAAGGTGCACTCTAGGTGCCAAATTGATCCTTGGGGGAGGGTGCAACTTTCTAGGAGGTTAGGGAACTGAAAATACTCACTTTTTCAAAACCCTAATTTTTGGGTATGGTAACAATGACATTTTTCCTCTTGCAAATTGTGCTTCCTTCAGGTTGGCTCTGAAACCATGTTAATGTTTATGCC